>BMAO01015997.1:0-192098 GCA_019973975.1 Trichonephila clavata
TATATGCAGAAGAATGGCACAAAGCTTTATTTAGAAATATATTTATTAATTGTGAGACACAAAACATGCATTAAAATAATCTCTTTGGATATTTTAGTTACCTTATCGAAATTTCAAATTTAAACTAAAAAAAAAAAGAGAACGCACAACTTATCGGAAGATATGCAGTCACACATACATAAATATTTTCACCCACACAGTATACAAATATTCTAGTTAATTCCATTTGTACAATATTACCACCGTTAAAAAAGATATTTACTCGTATTGGGTAACAGGGTGTGTTTCAACTAGATTCTAAAAGACTACACATTAATCATGTCAAAGAATTTTTAACGTGTATATTAATCAACTTCGATATATTTAATTATTTAATTTAATTATTATATTTATCTATACCAGGAGTGGTGGACTTTTCCAGGGTGCGGGCTTCTTCTAATGTTTTTAAGGTGTTGCGGTCCACTCAGTTACGTAGGTGAGGTCCTTCTGTATTAAAATTGTATGTTTTTTAGCACTTGTTTTCGACATTGTACCCCATTTTTAAAATATGACCAAGTACTATTTTTACTACAAAAATTCATGAGACACAAAATTGTCAATGCTTAAAAAAACTATGAGGAATTGCTAGACTGTGAACGTATTAAATGCATTGAGTAGATAATGTACGTGAGTCGATGAATCTGAAACCGACGTATGTACTTAATTTGTTCGGTACCGAGTCCCGCGCCATCGGGGGAGGGACATGACATCAACACAAGAAGTCAATCATGTGAATGGAGGGTAGAGTTGATTATCAGCACATTCATTCTTCCTTTCAGTCGGCGAGTGAGGAATTTCCCCCCTACAGTGGCATTGAACATCTAAGGGGTCATCGTTCTCTTCCAGTGAAGGTACATGTGTCATCGCATTGATATGAAAATAGTATTCTAAAATATAGCTAATATTAGTGTACCTTAAATAGATTTCTTTTAGTAAGTGTATCTTAGAAAAGGCTGTCAACCCAAAATGTCTTGAAGGTCCACCGGTAGATCGCAATCTACTTAATGCCCATCCCGGATCTATATAATGTACAATTTCCTGACAATTTCAGAGCTTTAAAGTGAAGTATACAACATGAGTTTAATGATAATAAATTATAATGACTATGATTCGGTATGTTTTATGTTGCTATAAATTCCTTTGTTAGCATGTTGCACAAAACGAGTTTTTAATTCTTTATGCAAGTTAGGATCAAAAAGTTTCCGGAATAGGTCAATTATAAATTATTAAAAAATAGGACAATAATTTAATGTTATTAGCGTTTAAAGTAATGCTCTTTTGCATGCACACACTTGTTCCAGTGTTCGTATATTGTTTCAAAACACTCCTGGAATTCATTTTTTGGCAGGCCCTTCAGTTGTTTTGTCGCATTTCGTTCACCTCATCTGAATCCACAAAACGATGTCCGTTCAATTTCATTTTCAGTCATGGAAACAGGTAAAAACTCTCTGTTGCTGGGATCTTTCCGTATGCTTTCTTCAGCACCTTGAGCGTCTGAGAAAGCGATTTTTTTACCAAAACACAGAATCTGATTTTTGCACGTTGAGCCAAAAACGACATTGCAAAATTTGACGAATGAAAAATTCTCTATGGCAGAAATAATCTACAGCTAACCCCAACAATACAAAATATGAATTTCCGATGCCTTTATGTTTTCCTTGTTAGTGTTTTTAACCCCCGAAATAGATATTTCCCCTTAAACGAACACTTGCGTGAATGTAGGGGACCATTCCGGTAACTTTTTGACTCTAGTAGTATAAGCAAACACAAACACATAACAGAAGTAATAATATTCTATTGATTATCTTTCTTCTTACGAATCAATAGAATTTGATTACAGTAAAATGGTAATAACCATCACTATCTAAATATTTACTAGCATAGAAAGTAATTCATCTCCTAAATATAATAACAAATTCGGGAAGTCAAACCATCTAAAGCAGAAACAAATACCTTTTCCCTGACCAATAACAAACACGTCGTTCTATACAAACCCTCCCAACGCATCAGTTTCACGAGCTGAGGCTAAAGAAACACAAATTCATTTCAATAAAGTCATCGATGCGCATTGTTTGAATATCAACTAATCAAATCTATTCAAGTTCACCAGCTCTCAATAACGACATCCGTTATTTCTATTACATTTGCAAACAAAATTCCTCGATTACGGTTATGCTACCAGAACAATGTTTTTAGTAGCTCTTGTTTTGCATAATGGGCAGGATTCATCCAGCATTTCTTCGAAAACACTGGCGCGTAAAATTGAAAGCCCTGACAACTATTTGCGTATCGAAATGCGAGATTTATTTTGTTTATGCCAAAGTCATTTGCAAACATACATTAATATTTTTGTGATCTGAAATATACATGAATAAAGGGTAGATTTTGATTGTAGGGATGTTTCTTTGTTTTCGATGAGGGTATAGTGTATTGCAAATTTTTATGAAAATGTCTGCGTATTTCTTTTATTTTCAACTGGTATTAGTATTTCCTGAAGAAAGTGATTCTATTCGAAGACAGTAATAATAAAAAAATTTAAAATAGTTTTGTGCATAAATAGTATATCAATGGATAATTTTGCTATTATTCTGACGAAAAGTATTACCAAATCCGTCTTACTACAAAAGTTATTGAACAATTCATGTATATTTTATTCCTGATTTGTACAGTTGAAGCAATAGTACATTTTGTCATTTCTTTATGTATTACTTTCTAATTCCTTCAATCTTTCCATTTATTTTTGGATGGTTAATTTTTTCATATAAACGGTCTTGGAAAGTTAATTAAAACAGTTGTGTAAATAACTAAACTGGCTGTTAAAGGAAGATATATAATAAAATTCAATGTGAACAAACAGTTTTACTTTAAGTTTTTCTGTTTTATTTGATATAAATAAACAAATCAGCTATTTTATTATATAATTTTTAAAAGACAATATATGTTTTTCGACATATTTGTTATGAATTTAAGTGAACGAACAAAAACACACTATTTTCCTACGCAATTTAACTCAATTAAAAATGGATTTTTTTGTAAGTAAATAAATAACATTGTCTAAAAATAAATGCAGTATGATCTCAATTTAACGAAGTCTTTTAAATCCTGAAAAAAATTCGATATGTGGAAATATAGATTCATCTCTCAGTATACCAGATTCTTGGTTCCAGGGAAAAGTAAACAAAGTAGAGAAATTCTTAGGGCAGAGATTCGTAAAATGCAGATCTGATTGTATAAGGTAAATGAATTGAAAATAAAAACGTATAGAAAGTAAGGTATGAGAGCATCTTTCAGCATTGTCATGCCATCATTGTTTAAAATTAGGAAACATACAAAGGCTATATATACCCTTAATATATGACAGATGTGAAAAAGCCGGAGATTTTCTACAAATGAAAAAAAACATTCAAAACCTTTACATACCGGCATTAAATTGGGTATAATAGTTTTTTTTTTAAATAAGAAAAAAAATTAGTAAAATTTTTTTTTTCATAAAAGAATATAATAAAATTTTGTACATTAATATACAATTTAATACACCCATGAGCATTTTAAAACAAAAATTTAAAACAATCATCCAATCATAACGATTATCCTATTACGATGTGGATAGCTGATGGTTTTTAGTTTGGTAGGAATCATTTGAAATATTTTATAGAGTTGTCCTTGCAATCTTTCTGATATTACATAAAGAAATTGAATTTCATAGTATATGCATTTTAATACTCATTTTATTTTGATGTTATTATTTTGCTATACATTTAAATATACTAAATTAAGTAACTATTCATATGGAAAAATACATAGCTTTTGGTCAGAAATGATTTTAGTAATACATTGTTTGAAACTTAATATGCTTTGCATTTTTTTTTTTTTTGTTGTCTTTTTCATTCTCACATACACACTATATTTACAAATGCTTTCCGAATATATATATAACCTAACATTTTTAATACTTAAAATTCCACAAAAGTCTTGACAGAATTTGTTAGATCTGTGAAATATATTGTCGAGGAGATCATATGCAATAGTAACTGAAAAGTGATCTAAACAGGATCTAAAAACTGGAAAGTTCTATTTAAAATCCTATTAGCTTCTTTTTTTATAATATTTAGCTTTTTATCATTAGTTTTTGATATTGAATTTTTCATAGTTTGGAATGACTTTTCTTCCTATTTAATTTTTTTTTTTTGCTATAAGTTTTTGGAAATATAAAACAAATCTAGATACTAAAATAACCTTAAAATTACAAATAAAGACATTTTTGTGCAGTGTAAATAGTATTATTAATTTTCAATAAAACAAGTGTAAGAATAAAAGAAAAAACATAATTTTTCTTGAACAGACTATAAGTTTTTAAGGTTGAATTTTTCTACATTATTCAAGATTTATAACATATACATTTAGACAGTTAAGTATTCTAAAAAAAATTGCAATTTTTATAGTAGAAGCACCCTTTGACTAAACTGAATTAATCGAATAATGTAAAATTTCCTACTATTTATTTTGAAAAATTTGTGCTATTTCTGTCATAAACTCTTCCTATAATTAGATTGATAAAACCAACTGGAATAAAATTCATGCATACAAATCATCATTGAATTACTGTATTTTTTAAGAAAGTCGCAGTAAAGTACTTCTTTTCATTAGTAAAGGTAGTGAAAAAAAACTTTATTTAAGGTATGCGTTAAAAGTGATACTTAAAAAGTTTATGTTAAAACTTTGTCATGATATTTTTATTTTGAAATGTGGTGAACTAGTGCCGATTTACATCGGAAAATGTTGAGAAAAAGGGTGTAGAATGTGATTAAAATTGATATACTTACAAATAATAGAAAATATTCCTTAAAAGTTTAAAGATTTGTTTCAATACAGAGATGACAATGCAAGAATATTTAGAAAGCAAGTCTACCTTTGTCACGACAAAGAAAACAGCAGTCATGTAAAGAGCATTCTGAGGAATGGTAACTTTGTATTTTTAGCCATCTACTATATTTTATCCGGCAATTCAGATGGGATAGATCAAGCAAACGGCGGTTACTCACATCCTAGGTAAATTTGATCCGTGATTGATAAGGACAAATTGCAGGTCATGACTGTAACTTGATATGCTACAAGGTTTAAAAACTGTATGTGGTTAAGGATTCTTCAATGGAAAAACACCATTTTGTATTTATTGAATAGATAAACTGCAAAGGTTCGTTCATATAGACATGCCTCTGATGTGTATCAGAGGTTGCTTACTATGTCGTCTAATAGCATCTCAATCCATTATGCCTAACTCAAGAGCCTTGTGACTTTCAACGATAATAGTCGAATTACATGCATTTTCTTAACTCTACAGGCATTTAACTGGCGATTATCTTCATAAAAACAGAATAAGTCTAATTATTGTGGCATTAATTCGTCCAAGTTGGTAGGTTGCAACACCACTGCCATTTTTCACGTTAGTGGATTGGCATCAAAGGCAATCTTCGTGAAATTGCTCTCTCAGATACTGCTCCCCCGCATTCGAGTAAATGTCAGAAATAGTTGACTGTAGTACAGGGTGCGGCGAAAAAACCCGGACAAACAATTTTTTAAGCAACTATATAAAAAATGAAGAAATTAACAAAATATAAAAATAATAATAAAATTACACTCGTACTAACAAATAAATTTAATTGGTTTCAAAGTGACCGCCGTTTGCAGCAATGCAGAGGCGCAAACGCTTGCAGAAATTTTCAACAATGAGCCTCAAGTCTTTTACCTTTAATCTATCCCATTACCGCAGAAACAACTGCTTTAGAGAGTCTAAAATTTTGTATGGTTTAGTGCAGTCTCTGGACCCAAAAATGGACCATACACTGTAATCCATGAGATTGAGATCCGGTTAGTAGGGTAGCCATTCTTCACATATCATGTCTGGAAAATTTGTCTTGCACCACTCTTGTGTCTTTTTGGCCTTATGAGCTGGTGCAGAGTCTCGTTGAAACGTCCAATTTCCGTTTCTGAAATGCTTTTAGGCCAACGTAAGTACAACAGCTTCAAGAAAGTCCCTCTTGTACGTCTGATTGATTTTAAAGCCCGCTTCCACAAAAGTTGAAGGAGTCTTACTACTTTCGCAAATTCCGTCCCAGACCATGACCGACTTTGGATATTGGCGATATTCAACAATTGCCGAATGCTTGGAGCGTCCACAGACCGGATTCAATCGTTTTGTGAGTTATGAACTTGTTGAACCACAAAGAGCTTCTCATGAGTGAAAAGGAATCTCTCCCATCTCTGACATTCGGCCTTTCTCAAAAGTTTTCGGCATCTTTAGAGCCATACGAGTTTGTTTCTTTCATTCAAAAGCTGAAATTTTTGCAACTTTTAAGACTTCAGTCCAAGCTCTGTTTTTGCAATTCGTCTCACCGATCTGACACATATTCCCATGTCACGAGCGGTTTTCTCATGGAAACCATCGGATTCCTCTGGACTCACTTTTCGATGGCCTTACAATTCATTGAAGTGCTTATAGGGAGTTTTTGCCCACTTTCTGGGCGTCGCCCATTATTGCCAAGCTCTTTGAAACGGCAAATTGCATCAAACACTGTTTTTCGAGGTACAATAAGCAAATGAACGACTTCACACTTTCATTTCCTTTGCTGAAACAACTCTAATATAGCAGACCTTTTGCTCGACCTTATCATAAACACATAAATTAAAGTACAAACTAAGAAATGTATTAAAAAATATTTTATTATTAAAGTGGTGGATAAAGAAACATGAAAATACCAATTAAAAGGAAATTTGTTAATTATTCTAGGAGGCAAGAAATTTGTCCGAGTTTTTTTGCCGCACCCTGTATCTTCTTCGCATTCGTTGTTTAGTAGGTTACGTCGCATCTTTAAGTAAACTTGGTCCTTAACGACTTTTCAAATTTCTTTTTTTTTCCATTCATCTGATATAAATACCATACATAGTGGATTATTAATACTTGGGTTATACCACTTGGGTTATTTAATAATACAGCAACAGTTGTAAGTAAGCTTACAACTGGATTTCTGGAGAAATTATCGATGTCGTCATCGAAGCATCTCTTGCCCTATGCGTGCCTAACATTAAATATTGTTGGTTTATTCCCAATTTCGTCCAATTTTTTCAAGTGTTACAAACATGTGACATACTTGTGCTTTATATATATATATAATTATCTTTAAGCTCCCCGAAATTTGTTCATTGTATTTCATTTTCTGTGTCGGAAGATGCATATACATTACAAATAAAAGTTATCATTCGGGATTGTTAAACATTAACTTGCATACGTAACATGAATAAATAATTGTCAATCATTTCCAGATAATTTTGGGAAACCTTTAGGGCTTTTTCGACATCCTTTACATTTTCTTCGTTTATGTGTTAAATTCTGAAATTTTTTCTTTGGATGAATGAAAATAATCGAGCATTTTTAAACATAGCTCCATTTAGTCCACATTCATAATTTTTTGGACTGCATAAAAGTGTGCTTTGCTTTTTTCTATCATATATAATGCACAATATTTTATAAAAGATATATCCTTAAAGTTTTAAAGTCATGGGAAACCTCACAAAGTAGGAAACAATGTTTACGGTAAAAAACTTGACTTTAAAACAGTACGTTAACCATCTCTTTCAAAGTAAAATGCAAAGTTATCCTCAAAAAGCAATTTAAAAAGTGATCGCTTTTTTACATCCCATTCCATAAAAAGAGTTTCGGAAAGTTTGTACCAATAAAGTAAAAATACTTGAGCATGGAATTGAAAAGTTAAGTCACTACGTGCAAAAAATCAATAAAGAATAAAGAAACTTAATAATACCAAACTACTAGTGTTCTTTGTAACCTTTTTTCTTTCCCCTCAACCATTAGAAAAGATTAAAGAATGTTAAGATATTTCTCTGTAACTTCCCCAATGTTCAGAAAGAAATTTATTAAAGTATAAAAACAGCCAATATATGTGAGAAAAGAAATTTTTATTTAACGATGGAGGAAAGGGTGATGGTAATTGATTTTATCATTTCATTTTTGATTTTTTTTAGAACTCTTATATATGTTTTAAAACTAGCTGGAATATATTAGCGAGTAAAATAAGAAAATTGTTACAAAACAACGTACAATTTAAAACAATTAATATGAGTAGTTTCATATTTTTTCAATGAAAGAATATATTAAATTAACTTATGCATGTAAATCAAGGGGGCAATTGACAATGCAAAATAGGAGTAAAGTTGTAAGCAATGTTAAAAAGTAAATGTTAACCAAGTTCTTTATTTAAGTGTATTGTAGTTAAATCTAATATCTGTAAAAAGAATAAAATAGTATTTAAAGTTAAATAAATACAACAAAGCTAATATGCCCTGAACGAACGAGACATTGATAAAAATTGAAGGTTAGCAAGATATAAGTTCCTCAATAATGAGTACTCTAGAATCTTTTATAGTTGTTAGAATGAAAAAAATTTGAACTGTGCAAATAATTCACATAATGCATTTAACATTTAAAAAAATATATAGTAAACATTCAGCGAAAATGCACTACTGTAACACTTTTGGTATGTATTTGAATATATATTAACGATCATTCAATACTTCTGTGTGCATCATTGAAAATATATATAAAAAGCACTACTTATAAACTTTTGTAGCGGTATCATCTACATAAGCCAGTAACCACCTCCGTACCATGGTGATCATTTTGGTATAGTGGTTAAGCTACTCGGCTTCGGATCCAAAGGTACCAGGTTCTATCCCAGCGGATAACTGCACCACTTCATTGTTGACCCTGGCTGAACTCAGAAAAAGGCAACCTTCAGAACTGTCGTGGCGCCATCTCTCCACCGCAAATGCAACCAAAAAAGCCGTCGCATAGTGACGCAAGCCGTCACGCACGAATGACGCAACCAGCAAAGGCGTCACAATTAGTGACGCAGCAGCAAACACTCTTGATTTAACAAATACATCGTTCGTTCGCCTATCTACCGACTCACTGGTGGGGGAGTATGTAGCGGTATCATCTACATAAGCCAGTAACAACCTCCGCACCATGGTGATCATTTTGGTGTAGTGGTTAAGTTACTCGGCTTCGGACCCAAAGGTCCCGGGTTCTGTCCAACCCGATAAGCGTGCCACTTCACTTTTCTACCAGAATCAGCAAATTCCGTTTTGCAGTGGACAAATAATTTCTCTCTGTGTGAGGCAGATACTATGTGTCTTGTATTTCCTTAGTTAATATATTCCATGGTCAGTAGACTATTATAATTCTAATGTATCATTCATTCTCTATTCAATGATTCAGTCATCTTTTGGCATTTTTGTTTATTTTGCAGACAACACATAAGACAAGTACACGACACAAAGAACATTATATGACTCTGACTCTACAAGCCAAACGAGTATACATCTCTCACATGACTTGAAGCACCATCCATATAATTAATATTTAATTTACAACAATGTGAACTACGAGCGATGATACAAAAAGATGAAAGAACTGCGGGAATCGACATTCTTCCAGATAGCGAACGAAAACAAAATCCAGTGAAAGTGTGACAATACGATCATTGAATACAGATGTCCGTGTCACCGCAAGGTATTGAGAGTGTGCCAATTGTTTCCCATGCACTAAATAAGGCGGATTCTACTATACGGATGTTTAAATGGTTTAGTTTGGTTTTTGTCAAAACAAAATTAAACCTGTCTCACACAGAAGTTCGCAGAACATTTGGATTTTATTTCCTTGGCTCGAATTGGTAGTTCCTATCACACAGATTTTCTGTGGACATGCAAAACCCACATTTGACACAATAGGCAAATTTGCAGGCACGATTGTTGAATTTGGGCGGCAAAAGAAACTATTCAAAAACTTCGCACTATTTAAAAAAAGTATGCATATTTAAATAGGGAGTTGGTTTAATTTTACGGCTCCTTTTTTTTGTTTACGAGACAATTGTAAGGGGAATTAAAACTTGGTCCATCGCAAGACAGCAATACTTGCTGAGATTCTTGTATTACTTTAGCTACAACTGAGTGAATGATCTTAGGTCATCTTCATGCACAATAGATCTTCACGCGATGATCATCGCGTTTCTCAAACTGTGGGGCGTGCCCCCTTGGGGGTCGTGATAACCATACAAGGGGGGCGCGAGCCTATTGAAAGGTCAAAGACAAACGATTATTTAAAAGAATTATTTATTTACTAAAAGTAAACTAACAAAATACATTCTGACGTAATAAAAAATAAAATCCACATTTGCATTGAGATAATACACTTATAAATGTATCAGTACTGCACAAAGTATTTGATAATTAATTTAAAAATTCTAAGTTAAGACCAAGTTTAATAATTACAAGTGACTCCATCGGCTTGTTATACATAAAAATATTTACAAAATTTAGCATGTATCTTCATAATTTGTACGATTTATAATTAACCCCTAACTGCCGATTAAAAGTTACGCGATTAACTCCCCAATGCCATCATTTTCCACGGAGGCATCCGTATGGGATGTATTGCCGGATCGGAGGGAAAGAAACAAATAATCAATCCCCTGAAATAAGTAAATCCTTCGCGAATACTGTCTGTGAAGGATCTTTTATTGTATTCCAAAGCCTTTGGAATAATTTTATGGATAGCAATGCACAGAAAAGATCGTACTTTGGAAAGACGTATTTATACGCTCAAAGTAATTAGTGCACTAGCTGAGCGAGACGCTTATGTACGCCGGTAGCATTTAAGACGTTTTTGTCGTATTATTGCTTTAGCATTAAAGCATTTTTTTAACTCAATACATTCTTATTGTAAGGAGGGGGCGCGATGAAAATTATGATTAAATATTGGGTCGCAAATATTGAAAGTTTGAGAAGCACTGCGCTAAGTAATTACCAAGTAAGCGTTTCATGTAATTAAGACTTAACACTTTTTACGAGTTGGATAAGTTAACGGAAACAAAAACGGGATAATTTTAGGGTTAATACGTCTTGCAAGCGATCTATCTCATGTCTATCATAACTGCTAAAAGTTAGTTTTGATTCTATATAGCATGCAAATATTTCATTTGATTTAAGTTGATTCAAAAGTTCCGGACATAAATCAACTAAAATTGAAAATTCGCTTAGTTTGGAAAAATAAGTTTATATACATACTGTTTTGTAACTTTAAAAAGATACATCTAGATTTTGCAAATGTTTATATAGATGATATAATATTTTGAATCAAAGTCATAAAATTATTGATAGTGACTATAAAGAAATAATGAGAAATAAATTGATGTGAACTTTGACAAAGAAATCTAATTTATAACGCTACGAGTAAATCAAAAATAAATTCATATAATAATCATCTATCAAGCGATTTTTTACGAGCACACACACAACTATAATCTTACTCCCCAAAACACCAAATATTCATAAATGTGAAAAACTTTTACTTAAGCATTTTTTAGTTATATAGGTAAGAGGAATTCAAAACAAATCTATCCACAAACGCATAATAGACACAGCAACCAGGGATGAAGCAGATAACGGGTATTCATTTTATTTTAGTCTTCATTAGTTGGAAATAAAAAATTTAGTCAAAACCTTTCAAAGAACTTCAATAATTACTTACAGGTCAAAAACTTATAATAATTACAGTACAATCAAGAAGAAAGAAAAAATATATTTAAATAAATATGGTATATAGTTTAATAACTATGTACCAAGAATGAAAAGTTAACAGGTGTTTAAACTTATCCCCGCTGGGAACATTTGTAAATTCTCAAGTCCATGCTAGTGATAACATGTATACAAAATATTTAAAAAATGATTTACAGGCGTCAAATCAGGATGTATAATAAATTTATGGCTAAGGCTTTTTGTTTTAACATTCAAGGAAGGATTAAGTAAATGAAAAGTATATTTTCACAGTGTGTGTGAATGAGGTTTTACTTTGAGGAATAAAATCTGTTATTGTGGGTAAAAAAATTGAGATTCAACGAAAAATTAGAAATTGTTCTATCATAATAAATCTTTCAAAATTACTTTTACTTTTAGATAATCTTACATTATATTTTAGTCTTTACAATACTATTGAAAATACAGGCCTGATAAAAATGTAAGTTCTTAGCGCTATAAACAAATTATTCCCTTAAGGTAATATTTTAAAACATTGTTAAATATTGTTTAAAAAATTTCTTTAAACGCACTTTGATCTGGGTTTTATATAATTTTGTATAAAGTTTTTCTTAAATATAATTCTATAAAGTTTCGAATGAATGAATTCATTGATAAAATTTATGCGATTATTTTAGCTTGTATGGTTTTATTGTAAAAAGTAAAGCGATTTCATAAAATGTGTGTGAATCCAAATAACTTTCAATTCAAAAATAAAATAAATGTTTCAATAAAATAACCCCTTTATTTTTAAAAAAGCTATATTTATATTTTACCTTATATCTACCTTGAGTATTATTTGGAAACTATTCCCACAGGAATGCCTTTCTAAATATACCCGAACACAATTAAAAGCAAACAATACCCCATAACTCACAGTTCCCCAACCAATCAATTCCTTGTTGTTGCTTCGTCCTTACAATCAAGCAACTCGGATCATAGCTCTTTCTCGACCATTATTGTGTTTTCTCAGTCCAATAAATCAGGGTTTTATTTATCCCGAAAACACCGGCGGTCCAGTTAGTGGTCGCACGGATATATGACCACGGTCCGGATCCACAGAGTTCTTTGATACATGATGTCTGTGGCGCAAATGGTAGCAGCACACGCACCTCCGCGGCATTTGCAATTGGGGCACGTAGCTTGGCGGGATAGTAAGAATTTATGGACGCGCGTCGGGTAGTCATCAGTTTTTGTCATCCAAACCTTGGGGCGTGACTGGGGTAAAGGATGCAACTTGCAAGGGATTGCAGTTATTCAATATTTGAATGTCTCTAAGGCAAAAAATGAGTAAAGAGGTAAAGAACAAAAAAAGTTATATTTTCCGTGAATGTGTTAGGGTTGGTAGGAAACGTTTAAAGTTTTTAAATATAAGGAAGAGTTGTTTTTAAATATATAAGGGCATTTCTTAAAATTTTTATATTTAATTTCATTAAAAAAATATTTAAAGTGTCCGATTACCCAAACATTCTAAATTTTGCCAAAAAATGACAATTTTTTTTATATTTTATTTTATAGGTCATCTTATTAGCTTTATAAAAATACCAAGTTTATTATTTTCCGTTCACTGGAAGAAAATCTACAGGTGTTTCAGTAAAAGCAGATTTCATTACTTTAAGCAAGATGTCATACTTTAAAACGCATTTTACTCAAATTGTTTTTTTTTAAACGCTCAAACGGGAACAGCGATTGCTAAGAAAGTTTGGAAAATAATTAACTGAAACATTTTGTGTATGTTCGGTATAATAGTAGAAGTGTTTTAACCTTCAGATTTATCAATCACTGTTTTATGACAAAATTTACAGACACTTATGTTAATATAATCTCTGTATTTTTAAGGAATTCCATGTAATAACTAAGATAAAGTGCTCTAGTTTTTGTAAAAATTAAAATATCTTTTATCCTGAAGGTCATTTCAAAAAGGAATAACATAGAAACACATCAGATTTGAAAAGTTGAAATTTTTTTATAAACCTTTGGTACAGAATGGGCCCCGTTTATGTTATTTTTTGGCAATTTTTACCTATTTTTCCCGATTTATTAACAATAATTTCTTTTTATCATCTTAATTTTAGCATATATTTCTTAAAATATACTAAACCAAATCTAAAAACAACAAAAAATCCCCATATTTCCATTTTTTTTAAAAAAAGGTTGTCTCAAGTATTCGGATACCTCAAGAGTTTTAAAACATTTTCAATTCGTGTTTAAGTGAATATTTTAACATTAAAAAAATTTTCAGCTTACATTGTTATATTTAAACACAAGTATTTAAGATATCTGAACATGTTGGAAATGGCCGAATTCGGTTAAGACATATATTTTTTATGATTTTTTTTAATTTTATTGAATAGAGATATCTTTTGGCTTTACAAAACATACTTTGGTTTGATTGTACGCTACCTAGAGGCCAAGTTACAAACAATTTATAAAGTTATATAAAGCAGAATTAGGAATCTTATCTACCAGAAGTGGACATTTAAATTGTTTAAAATCTATCATGACGAGTCTGAAAACTCAAAATGTTACAAATTTATTTCTATAAAACTTTTTCAACTTGATATTTATGTTATTTTCTAGAGAATGTACTAAAAATTTCTCATTATATGAATACATTTTGTGTTATGGTTTGTTATTTAAATAATTATCTCATAAAAAATGTCACATTTCCTATAATGTTTACTCAATTAGCTCTAAAATTTTCAAATTTTCATAAAACATTACAGTTTTAGTACATTTTCTAGATATGCATCTAATTTTTTTAGTAATACTTTTACTAATATATGTTCATTACTTTTTTCTCTAATTGCAAGTCTTTTTTAAAAAGATTGCTAAAATTTCAGTTATAACTGTGATTTTTGTAAAAAAATTTATGTAATTTATTTTAAATATTGTCATTTATAAATATTAGTATTGAGTGCTAAAAAAGCATTTTTAATGTTTAAATATGCTGTTTTGTTAAAAAGTACTCCGAATGTGTTCGGATACTTAATAATTAATATAATGGTGCAATATTACTCATGGAATATTATAATGATTCTTGTGATTGTACCATTCAAAATTTACATTTACTTAAAAATTTTCTTTCATATTTAATTAAGAATAAAGAATATACATTTTTTATAAAATTATTTCCGAAGTAGATATATTTAATTTTGTTGAAATATAACAAATTACAAATTATAAATAATTTTGCATAAAGTGCGTTTGATATTTTTATAAATACGTTTTACTTAGGAGTCGAGTTATAACTTATTAGCTAAGGATAGAAAATAAAGACAGAGTAGAAGACATATATAATTTCTTAATGAAAGTACATACATAAATGAAAATGAATCGCGATTGAATTTTATGCGTAATATACTTTTTTGGTTTGAATTTCATATAAAGAGACGAGATTTTGAGACATATGTTTCCTGTTATAATAGATCTATCTAGCAATTGTAGTGTTTTTAATTTGCCTTAACATAAGCTATTATGCTTAATATCAACAAGTAGAGACGGATATAATTATTCTTAATTTGAAGTGTTCATACGTTCTTAAGAAAATATGAATATTTTTCTAGATCTTTTTTAGCAATTAATTGTATGTGTGTTTTAAATATGTAAGTTATATGATGCTGAAAATAAGTATGTAAATACACGTGCATGAAATCGTAAACAGCTTTTTCTTTATTTGTTTTGGATTTAATAACATTGTTTCATCGCACGTGGTGTTTGGATTTTGTAGAGCACATTCTTCTTTTTACTATGAAAATCGTATTTTTTACATGGTTTTCGGGAAATGTATATACCCTGTAACAAATGAGTTAATTATATTTCTACGTAAATTTCTATTTTTAGAGGGTCTATAAATTTGCAATAAACCTGGTTCCATATCATGACAACGGCGTTAAAAAAGTTTGTTTAAATAAGATATAAATAATTATTTTCATGCTGAAAAAGCTCACCAGATAAGTTTTATAAACGTTATTTGATTTCAAATAGGCTGCATTTTGGTACTTTAGCCATTTACAGACACGGCAAGCCCCCAAGTGAAAGTCATTTCATTAGTGGCACCATCTAGTGGGAGATTTCGAGCCCAAATTTTAACGTTTGAATTTAATTAATTTCAAACTCTCGTCTATTGTTAAATATTGCCGTGATTATTTTTGCCGAGAGTTTAAGAGACACATTTATACTTAAGGAATCATTTACATGCCACTAATTCATATGACATACGTGAATGCGATTTCCGAATCCAAAAAATCTGTTGATGCCAGGTGGAGTCAAACCTGCAACCTTAAGCTTATGAGGCAGGTATGCTGCCTCACAGCCATCGAGCCGCTTTTATCAAGCATAAAATTATCATTTAAATACTATAAAACTCAGTAAATTCAAATCCAAAAATACTTTAAATAAAGCTCGATAGGAAATGCATTATTAGTTTTTAATGTCTTCATATTACCCAAACTGGTTTCCTAATTCATCGGCTATGACTAGAAAAGAAATGTAGTAAAATCAAACGCTTGTGGAAGTTAGTTAACTATTACTTTTTTTCGAAAAATCAGATATCATTAATATCTTTAATAATTCTAATTGCCGGTAAAAAAAGGGGGGGGGATCACTTTTAATAGCTTAAAAAGTAATTTAGTACTTTAATGGATTAATTAACTAAACTATGAGGTTGATGGCTTTATTGATTAATTAACTTCTAAGATTACATTTTTTTGTTACGAAAAAATGACATTTTAAAGAACGAATCAGTGAATACATTGATTGTTTCACTCTTTATTGTCGATTCACATAGAAATATCGTGAGTGAGTGAATATTAACGTCGCACTTTCAGCTGCATGAGGGCTTTTGGCGACGGACCTCGTAATTTTGAACCGTGGCCAAGTGACGAGGATGACATCTGAGCTGGAACCTCCCTCTCCTATGACTGGCGCCTCTCTCTACCACATCACACCAACGGGAGGACACATAGAAGCATTAAGAAGTGAACTGGTGACAGATGAAATAACTAGAATCCCATCCTTTCTCTAAACTTCAAAGCTACGCAATCATGAGAACTTCCATAACGTAAATAAATTAATTATATGCTTTAATTAAGTTAAATTATTAAATAAGTGGGTTACAATATGTAACTAAATATCAGTTATATATATTGAAAATTTGAGTACTTCTCCGTATTATCGAAACCGTATTGGGGCGACATTATATGAAACAAAGCACATGGTTGACAATTCAGCGCACATGACACCTGCGAAACTAGGGCTTCCTACTTGGTGAGTTAACTTGGTTGTTGGCATAGTTGCGATAGTACTAAAGTACCAAAATTTGTGCGTTGTAGAAAAAAGTATCTTATTAAAATGTTGATATTTTTAAAATTAATTAACATTAAAAATAAATATTTGAATACACACACACGCACACACACACATATATATATATCATAGTATTCCTTTTGTGATAATTCTAAATATTGCTTTTAATTTTTTGTGTTTAAGTAATTAAAATTCAGAAATAATCGAAATCGGATTCCTCGCATAAAAACCTAATTTTTCCTCTCTCCTTTTTATTTTGGAGGATGTATGATTTCTCCACACACTACGGTTGATTTAGTCAATATTATGGACTATATATATACATATAAGTATAAAGAACTCGAAATCTCTTTATATACATATGTCTTCGTTACTGAGAAAGAATCGTACGATTTTAACTTTAATATTTTCTATAAATACAAACAGAAAATTATAAATAATTTGTTATGGTAAGGAAAAGCTTGTACATCTTGTTTCACATATGATCAATATAACTTCCTTTTGTATCATTGCAATATACAATTTCTTTCCAAACACATTGTAAAGTATTAATATTAATTCTATGTAAATCATCAAAATGCGCTGCTTAAGTTCGGGAAAAACTTGCAAGCAAATGTTGCACACACATTCTTATGCATATCTCCAAATTAATATGTCGCATGGTGGTAAGTCTGATGATATAGGGAGGTAGCTGTGTAGAACCAAAACACTTGCGCATTAAGACCCATCTAATAGAAATCCACCTGCTTAGAAATTTATGAACCCTCAAATGCAAACAAGGGGTCTTGTTGACAAAAAAATGAAATTTTATATATTTTTTCAACTACGGGAAACATCAGATTTCCAACATATCGAGTTAAGTAGTATAACCCATTGACTTTTCGGCAACAAAGAAACCGTCCCGTAAATCTTTGATGAAGATATTCCACACAAAAGACATTTACTTTTCGGGTCCCGAAATTTGGAAGTCCTTTACGAGTTCATTGTAGGCATGAGGTTTTACTGATCACCGAATTCGCACGTTACGACGGTTTACTTTGTCACTTAAATGAAAGGAGCTTCATCACTAAATATGTGTATATTACAAAAATGCCCATCATTCGTAGTTTCATTCATAAAAAGTCAGTAACTTAAACGTTTCATTTTGTCACTAGGTGCAAGCGTGGTATGCATATTGTAAGGTTTAAAATGCCTTTTTTTACCTCAATACAATCCAGACATTAGACTGAGATATCCTAAGTTCATAACTAGCATTAACTGCATCAGTTTATTTAGAGTGTTTAAAAGGCATCTTGCACTCTTTCAGCATTTACTGCTGAAATGACTACTTTTGTCTTTTAACAAAGTCATCCATTTTCCTGGAACTCATTGTACTACCTCTTGATACTCTGAGATGTTGGTTTTGTATGGTACTCTTGATGTTGGATGAGTATGGTACTCTTGATGTTGGATGTGTATGGTACTCTTGATGTTGGATGTGTATGGTACTCTTGATGTTGGATGTGTATGGTACTCTTGATGTTGGATGTGTATGGTACTCTTGATGTTGGATGTGTATGGTACTTTTTTAAAAATTCACATTGGAAAATGATTACAAATTTACGTCTTGCACATGCGAGCACGCAAGGCATTTTCTCCTGCATTAAATAAGCCACACACAACACACTCACAAATTTCCACTTATTTTCCAAATTTCAAAAACACAGCTTAATGACAGCAGTGCTTCCACCTATTGTGAAACAAAAGTGTTATAAACTAAAAATTTAACAGTTTTTCTTTGCTAAGACATACTATTTATAATTTTCAATTTTATGCCTGCAAATATTGAAAATATATTAAATTTACTCACAAAATACCTAACAGAATATTTAATTGTTCACAACTCAGATATTAAATAAGAATTTCCTCAAGGCGCATTTTCTTCCCTCGAGAAAAAAGCATTGGACTATTTTAACTATATTTCAGGTATAAGTTCCATTATTACAAAATATTCATATTGGATAAATGTTTAAAAAATAGTTGTTACATCTCAATAAACAGAATGTAAAATCCGCGTTACTTCCAGATTTTTGTTAAGTTTGAGTCACCCGAAAGTATTTGTTATTGCTTTTGTTTATAATTGATTATCCTAAATACCATGAATATATTTCAAAAATTTGTTTGTAGATTACATTTACATGTTATCATATACTCTTTAAGCCAGAAAACATACACAAATTTTATGGACTTTTGTTTTAAGATTAGAACTTGTAATGTAACTTCAGCAAACTCAAATTTTAATGTGCTTACGAAATCAAAGTTTGTTCAATAAATTGTCCTGATTATATTCTATAACTTACGTTACACTTAAAATTCTAATCAGTTTCGAAAGCCAGTTGTCATTATAATTAATTGACATGGCTGTTTCTTCCCCCCCCCCATGTTTTCAGTAGTTACATTCTTAAGAGAAGATATAAAGCCGGAGTGTCAACTCGCGGCCCACGACGAACGTTTTTGCGGCTTGACCAAAATATTGACACTCAAAAATATATAATGGAATAAAACAATCCCCCAAATAGAAAAGATAGTAGCACAGAGAAGAGATGTCAAGTGTCAAGCCGTAAACATTAGATTTGGCTTGTTCTTTTATATATGTTTATTATAATGTATATGAAACCCAGTAGCCGAGTGATAGTGAATCGCGCTTCCACACCACAGGTCCGGAGTTCAAATGTGGTCGCGGTAGCATAGTGGTCAAGGTCACGGACTCGTGGCTAGCGAGTCATGAGTTCGAGCCAAGTACCTCAGAAGTCCCGCCGTGTAGGGTAGCGATGCTCGTTAAATTTTTCGGAAGCTCAAATACACCCACTCTAGTGTGGTAATTAGGAGAGGGGGTTAACAACTGAGATGTCGTCCTTGTCACTTGACCAAGGTTCAGAATTGCGAGTTCCGTCGCCAGAAGCCCCCGAGTGGCTGAACAGTTGAAGTTAGTGTTCACTCACTCATTCCCGGGGTTCAAATCCCGAGCTGGGAAGGTCGACTAAGACTTTCATTCCTTCTGTGGGTCGATAAATGATTACCGAGCTTGTTTGGGAAAAAACTGAGGTTTCGCGTCAGACTGACCACCTTTGCGCATGCACCTCAGAGCTCAAGTTAACGTATACTGAGATGGGCACAGTAGGCTTTGGCCCTCTTGGGCTGTTGCCGTACTGAGTTTAGTCTTAGTTTATTATAAAGTGTTCGTAATAAACTTAAGTTTGTTTGAATACTGATTTTAAAAAAAAAATTTTTTTGCGGGTCTTCGTCAGGTTAAACTTTGTTTGCTTGGCCCAAGTTACCTTTTGAGTTTGACATTCTTGGTATAAAGTAAGAAAAAATGAGTGCTTTTCAGTTTCTCAGGCTCAAATCTGACAAAGTTGGCGTTATTGGTGACAACACACAGTATATACATATATAAACATTGACAAACATTAGTTATCATTGTTATTCATCCATTCTTGTTATATTACGAAAAAGAAGTTGCTAACAAGTAAAGACCCTGGCTTGTTTTAAAAATGTGGCGGTAAATGTGTACCAGTGGGAATATTCCGTTTGGCGTCGGTTGTATCATTTGGCTACTTTATCACCTGCGCCGGCGAAACGGAAAAGTACCAAAAAATTTTTAATTATGTAGCCCCAGTTACATCAGAATGCGTTAAATATATCCATTGAAAGATAAATTAGAAAAACATATTTTATAAGATTTCTGTGAGCATTTAAATAATCCTTTAAAAAATTATTGATAAATTTGTAGTTTATTTTTGTTTTAACTAAAACATTTTAAAGATAAATTACATCCCAAAATCTTACTCGTAATCTGACCTACTTTTAAATTTATCATCATTGTTATTATTATTTTACGAAATGGTTTTGTGACGCATAGATTCTACTTCGGCAATTTTTTCGTGCCAAGAATATTTTTAATGAAAGTCCATCCGGTGGCGTGTAAAATATTACAAAAAAGCATTAGTCATTTTCATCAGAAATTTAGTTCTTATTTTTCATTTTCCTGTATATTTCATTTAAGATTTTAGATTATAAAAACTCCAAAAAAATATTATTCTTGTTAAAACCTTTACTCTACGATGTCTTATCTATTTTTCAAATGAAAAGAAATAAAATAGCTAACGAAAAACCAATAAAAGTCGAGTAAAAAAACACATTTCATTTTTATGTTAAAATAACTACCAATATATATGAAACCTTTAACTGTATGGATTTTAAACTTTCAAAAGCGGATTAGTGCCTGTATAAAAAAAAAAACGAATGGCGCATTTTTTCTTCTTTTTGTTTCTTCCTTTTTTCCTTCTTCACTTGCAATTCTTAAACATTGTGGCAACACCTGAAAAATCCAGCTGTGCCAAAATACTTTTAAATTGCACTCCGAAAACACGGCCGATGAATTTTCAAGGTTCAAATGTCTGTTTCATTCGCCCATTTTTCTATTTTATTCTGCTATTTAATCTGACTCTTTTCACCGTTTTTTTTTTTTTTTTGTTGCAAAAACAAGAAAAATTTTTGTTATTTAAACTGAGTTTTGCTTATGGTTTTAACGCTCGAGAATATGAAGATAAAGAAGAATTTTAAGTCGAGTCAAGTATTTTTACTTTGTTACTTTAAATCGTCTGCATATTTTGAGACTTATTTGAAGTTCCTTCAAACAATGAAAAAGAAATAAGTTGCTTCTATTTAAAAAGAAAGTAACTACTTATATTTAAATTTAGAAGTTAAAGGATTCTTTTTTCTTCAACAGGAAAGGTTTGACTTTGTTTATCATACTTTATGCTTTTGCCAAAATTTAAAGAATAATGATTTTTACTGAAATTTTTATAGCGTTTTATTTTAAATGCGTAGATAAAAAAATCTTTCGGCATAAAACAGGATGTATATAATTCATTATGTTAAAAATTTTTACTTTTTTTTTGGTGTGATGATATTTATTTGTTAATACATATATATATACGAGTATGCATGTACGTGTGTGTAATAAAAGCTAAAATGTTAATGTTAAAATGTAATTCCTCATTGTTAAAGTTTTTTTAACATAACTATAGTTTTATTTTTATAAGTAACGATGTTATTTTCTTTTTAGAACATGTTTGTATACTAAAAAGAAATGCATTAATTTACTTTTTTATTTTTCAAAAAAAATGCATTACCAATTTATTATTTAAAAGGATCATAAGATTTTTACTTCATAAATTTTGGGCCCTGTCCCCCAAGGAAACTCACTTTACAACTAAAAGTTGGATATTGAATGCCACCAAATTTCATCACAGAATCTATTCCTATTGTAATGTCGTGAGCCCTTAAATTTACTTCATTGCTTGGTAGTGAGATAACGCACAGCTATTAGCCCAAATGTATTTTATTTATATATTATTTAAGAAAATAATAATTCTCTTATTATAAAATTTCACTCTTCACAGTCTTTAGCTGGATAAAAGTTCAAGTCCTTTTGAATGTTCGTTGACCTTCAGGGGATGTGATCGTCTCCCGGGTGCGACTGTCCCTGGAACCCCTTACGCTGGTATCATCCAAGATCATTCACTCGAGTGGTTCTACCTCAGCTTCTATCACTCTATGTATAAGAGGCCATCACAGCTCCATTATCTTAATCCTTGAGGTGCGGCTGCCCCCGAAAGCTCTATCATGTGTCTTCCAAGAAGAAATTCTGATGCAGAATATTGAAGAAGTTCCTCGTCACCTTTCGAGCCGATTATTTAAGCCCTTTGGGTGGGTTTCTTTCACGCCCCCCAATAACCTATGATTGACGAGCTAAGAGGATCTGGACATTCACTTCTTGTCTTCGTCCCAGCTCCATTGGTTCTTTGAAACAATAGACTGGATGGACTGAGATCCTCCGTCACCGTACTTCGTATACTATATGGATGGTTTATCATTAGACATGTCACTTAAATACTGTGGATACCCTCCAGGGTATATGCCACTAAAAGCCGACATTCTTTTTTATTCAAAAAATCTGCAGTCCAAATATGCAAAAAGACCAGGCAATAGAAACTGTTCCCAGGAGTGTTTTTTGGTATAGATCATTAAGACTATAATCATCTGGTTGTCAGAGAAAGAATAGGTACAGCAACATTAAAACAGTTTTCAGAAATAACTTCTATCTATTTTGCCCCAGGCATGAAGAAAATAGACTAGGTCTCTTTTGGAAGATTACAATGTCCCATTTGAGAATTCCATACACCTTCTTCCATTAAATTTGACAAATTTTGTCGAGAAATGTTCTTCTAATGCGCCCAGGCTACACTATTGACTTTTGATGGTGTTTGATGTTTGAAGTGTAAGCTTATATACAGGGTAATCTTCCTATACTCGCTGTTCAATAAATTGCTATCGTACATAGATTTATAAGTAATTTTAATAATATTATAGTTGAAAAATGTTAATATTTCAAGAAGCATAGCTTACTATTTTCAAATTTTCATTTACAAAACGGTTAGTTTTAAATTATTAATAATTGTCGTATTTATTCAAATAACATACTTTTCATTGCAACTGAAAATTTACAAATATTGCGGGGAAAAGTAGAATAAATTTTTTTTAAAGAGAATATACACTCATGTCCATAAATTAAGGATAATTCAGACTCACGCAGAAATTGAACTCTAAAATAAAAATTTCCCCTATAGAATTTTCACACACATCTTGAAAAAATATGCAAATTACAGGAAACCACCAGATGGCGCGGATAGTACGTCACAATGACGAGAGTATATAAGGAATGGTGGCAAAGAAGTAAAATGGTTCACAAGCGCTTTAAAAGCATGCCCGCATAGTTATGGCACAAAGGAAGCATTTGGATGATTTTTTACGTGGTAGAATTATCGACGACTGGAATGTGGACGTACCCAGCTCGGAGTATCCGAGGAACTTGGGATTGCCCAGAGTGTCATCTCCAGGCTTTGGCAACGATTCCAAGATGATGGTAATGTGAGTAGATGTTAAAGCACAGGTCACCCCCGAGTTACAACGCCAAATGAGGACCGGTATTTGGCAGTTACTGCCAAAAGATACAGATGGAGCACAGCATCAGACCTATCTCGTCAGCTCTCTTCAGCTACCGGTACGACAGTTTCAAGGCAGACCGTGTACAGACGCTTAGGGTCAGATGTGTTCCCCCTACCGCAACTCACTGTCACCTGCGATTAACCTTTAGTAGAGAGCATGCATTGTGAACACCGCAGCAGTGGTCTTATGTGATGTTTTCCGACGAGTCCAGGTTTAGTTTGCAGTCTGATTCTCGATGGACTTTCATATGGAGAGCGTCAGGTACCTGTTACCACCAAGAGAACACCATTGAACGACACCGTTACGGTGGTGCCGGATGGCTCGTTTGGAGAGGAATTATTCTTGGTTCCAGAACTGACCTGCACGTTCAGAGTGTAACGATGACAGGCCACATCTATCGGGATATCATTCTGGAACAACATGCACGTTTTTTTCGGGGCGTCATAGGTGCTGAATTTCTGTTTATGGATGACAACACCCGTCCTCACCGTGCAAACATTGTAGACGAATCCCTTCAATCGGAGGATATCACCCGTATGGATTGGCCAGCATACTCACCGGACTTGAGTCCAATAGAGCATGCGTGGGATATGCTTGGTCGACGGATTGCAGCCCGTCAACCCCCTCCCATCTGTCTACCGGAACTTCGGAGGCCATTGCTTGATGATATTATAATATTCCCCAAGGTCAGATTGATAATTTGATACTCAGCATGCGTAGGTGTTGCAAGGCCTGTATTGCATCGTCCGGGAGACATACTCCGTATTAACCATCACACTAACCATGTTATACTGTTTTTTGTAAATATGTTATTTTCTGAAATTTGCTCCACGGAGTGAAAATCGCAATTTTTATTAATTATGTCAAACATATAGCATCTTTTTTGCTCTTTACCTTTTGTTTAATAAATAGACTTTACAAATAAGTCAAATTTGTTTTGCTTCTGTCTCTTTCTTTGCCTGAACTTCATTATCCTTAATTTATGGGCATGAGTGTATCTAGTTCCAATATCAACAAACAGATAAATAGATTTGAAAGTGCTAGTCTGAAAATTGACAATATGGCTTGAAGATGATAATCACATGTTGCACAATAATGGTTTTCGCAATTATGTAATACGGTCACTTTGCCCAAATATTGTCATTATTCTCGAAATGGGGCAAGGTTTAAAATTTACAAAGAACAAGGTGCAAAATAGGATACTTGAGGTTATATTACATCTTTAACTAATTTCTGTCCAAAAATACTAATTCTACCTTGAATTGCTAGACGTACATCAAGTATGATATAAAAACTAAAAAAAATATATTCATTTCTGTAACAAAGGAGTTGATGCTTACGAAAATGAACAAAAGAAATAATTCTCTGGAAACAGCTCCAATTTACTGCATGAGCTGTCAGCTTTAATTATCGAATATATATATACATATATGTTAGTAATGTTATATTTATATGTTCATAAAACTCTGATGTTTTATTTTCTACGTCAAAACATTGCGTCTATTGTTATCCACAAAACTTTTAAAAGTACTGCAAAACAGCACATGTAATTCACATTGTTATTACATGCATTATAATTTTCTGTTATATTACACTCACTAATTCTATTTATGTTATTTTTTTCCATAATTTATTGTGCTTTTCACATAATGATTACACTGTGCAGTATTTTATATTGTTTCCTGCCATTTTGTTCTGGGTAATTTATACTACTTAAAACTATTTAGGTTGCTTTTATGGATATTATTCATGTAATACTATCTCTCTTATCTTATTTTAATCATTTTCATTTATACTTTACATTGCATCTTACATTGTTTCATTTGATGTTTACTACCAATGTTAAACATTTTTCTTTTTGTTTCGCGTCACATTTACAGCAAAATACCAAATAAATAAATGTTTTTTTTTTCACTTAGTGATCAATTTTCGGTCTTCGAAAACAATACTTGATCATAGTTTCGAAAATTTATTAGGTTTAAGTGCATGCTATTTCTTAAAAGAATTATATTATAGCAATTTTGTATAACTAATCTGAATAACTCCATAAAATTGCTAAGCTCATAGACATATAATTGCATATTGTTAGTTCCAAAACATTATTTATGATATTAGCAATTTTTATGAGAAAATGAATTATATTGTTTCGACTAAATAATAATGAGAAATGTTATACAGTTTTATTATTATTGCTGTTAATCTTTTTGAAGATTTGTTCGCTTACTTTGACTAATTGCTGTTTTCTTTGTTTCCGCTTCCCTAAATTCATCTATATTGCAAAAGAACTCCCTTAGGTGGCCCTAGAAAAAGTCAATATCAGACGTAATCATCGAAGCGTTTACTCTAGTTCGTGTGATTCTAACCCTTCTCACGTACTAGTACCCTTGATTGTCTCGTAACATTGTGCAAAGCTAACTTTGTTATTGCCACCCGAAAAGGCTCTGATGTCTGGTAATCAGGGTGTAAAAGTGCATTATGTTGATTACCGTGAACGAAAACTGTTCTAACTTTAATTGAAAGATTAAAGTGTAAGAGGTGAAACGTTGGAAAATATTATAATAAGCTGACGGGGAATTTTTATTGCTTTTATATTTTTTCTTAGTGGGAAACAGGGGAAACATAAAAACAAATATTTTGCTTTTAATATTCAACGAAATTATCAGTATATGCATATGTATACGTCACTACGCGCGTATGCACACCAACCTATGTATATAAATATGTATATAATTGTAGGAAGGCGTGTGCGTTTGTATGTATGCATCTAAATTATCTTCAAAAAAGTCTTGTTGAATTCTTAACATGAATTTTAGTTTCTTTAAGGGGACATGGTACGAATTACTCAAAAATTTTTAGTTTAAGTATTTTCAAAAGGTTTTTGGTTGTCCCCTATGTGTATACTATATAAAACAGATTTTGTGCTGAAAATATCATAAACAGCCTAGCCATTTAATTTTTTAAGGAAAAAACTTAAAATTTGTGAAGTGATTTTAAAAGGCTACTCCTCCGGCAAAAATTTACGTACAGGCCTTAAATTTGATTTGCAAGAACATCAAACTATATATAACAAAAGTTGGTATTGATTTTGCGATAACGTTATTTATATTCCTGCAGTACTTCTTTTTATGAATTCTTATTGAAAATTCCTTAAAAAATATATAAATTCTGAGTTCAATTATTTTTTTAAAAAAATAAGTATTGCTTTAATTTAAATATGCATGCAACTTTTGTTGCATGTACTATTAGCAATAGGTAAAAAAATTCAAAGCATTAGGCACAAAAGAAAAAAAAATCCTTAGCATTTTAAATGAAGACAAACTAGTTACTTGTCTTTCTGAGATAAGTAAGTTTAAAGTTTTGATTTGCCATAAAGGTGTGAATGAAAACCAACGTAAAAGTTATCATAACTCTGCGTTTTTTTTTTAACTTTCAAATTTTGTGAGGTTATAGAAAAGTATAGGTATACTAATTTAGGCTAAAAAAATTACAGTTGATTTTTTGGCCTATTTGTGTCAATTGAATCGTACTGTGCCCCCACGTTAAAGGGACTGTAAGACTTCTCCCAGCTGGGAGGTGTAGTTGGTTTGTTACGGACCTTGTACGCCCATGTATGCCGGTTCGACCCCGACCCAAGTCAGTAGATTATCATGATGCAGAAACTCGACAACGTTGATTTCGTATGATTCTACGGCATGCTAAAGATACCTAGAGTGTCTGTTTGGCTTGACTGCTCTCAGCAAAATTAAATTCCTTGTTCGATTTCTCATCGTCAGAGATCAAGTGCCTCCCTCTGTGGAGGAAACTGGGCTTTAAAATTAAATTGCGGCAATTAATATTCCCTATATGGAACCGCACTGAAAACAGATACCAGCTACCGTAGAATGTACTAGGTCTGCAATATTAAAATGCAAAGCCACAGCCTTATTCGAAAGAAAAAAATATTTCTGATGAGAAAAACAGTAATATTGGAATTTATTTTGGCAAAATTAAAAGTAATTAATACAGATGCAAATTTCCAGTGAATGGAAAATGTAGAAGCATGCAAGTTTTGTGTAGGATATCAAAATTAATGCTGAAAACCCGTTTCATGAAAATGAACTATCTACGTGTACTCAGCGAAGCGTAAGAAGGTGTGTAATGGATAGTTTTGTCCACATACAGACACACAAACACACACGATACATGCACCCAACTCTGTTTTTAGACGATAGACACGTTCCTTAGAAAACCGTGCAAAAATAAAGGCGACAAATGGTAAATTGTATAAATATTTTTCACAATTTTGAAAAACAGTGTAAGATGAAAAATTTCCAAGTATTTCCCCCCTCTTCTCTCCCAAAAATGTGCAAAAAATTAATAATTAAATCCATCTTACATATTTATAAAACAAATACACACAATTCATTTTTTATCACAAAACAAAATTATAATTTGTGCACAGCGAAAATTCACACACACAGTCTATAAGTACACACAACATATTAAAATTCAAACTTAAATTGGGAATAAAACTAGTATCAACTATTCCTCACCATTTGAAAACTATCGTATATATTTTTCACAAACTGGATAAAAAATGATATCATCTGTAGATGCGTCAGATATGTCTAGCACAACTGCCGTCTTTGATTCAAATAAAGAATTTCGTTCGTTATTAACAAAACAAAGTCTGTTATTAGCTGAACTTTAGCTGCTGCATTCATGTTAAAACAGCAACAAAAAATCGTGTATAAATGTATATTGGTGAACCGTATTATTTTAAAATCGTCTAAAACAAACCATGTAAGAAAATAAGTTGGATGTATTAATTTTTCCTATTATACCCCCCTTGCAAAATCAAATAACATTGTTATTAGTTCTAAAATCTTTATAACATTGCTTAACTTTTTTATGTAGGAAACGACGAGTTCGGAGCTCAGATAATATCTGAATTATTTAATAGATAATATTTGTATTAATTCTCCCTATTATATAAACCCACATTGGAAAATCAGTGAACGGTACTAGTTCTAAGAATCATAAAAACATTGTTTAACTTTTTTTGCAGGAAACGACGAGTTCGTAGCTCAGATAATATCTAAATTATTCATTTATCCAGCAAAATTAAAACAATGTATTGTAACAGATAAAATTAATTTGACCAATCACATACGGTAAGAATTTAGAAATCTGAAGAAAAAACAAATGATCAATAAGTTATCAGTAAATACAATATTTAAATTGACTGCTAAGGAAATGAAAAACACAGTTCAAATAACATGAATAGAGAGGATTTAGTTTTTTTTTTCTAATTTTGCATTTTTAATTAAGTTGAATATATTTTTTAAGTACATTGTTAACTAATTTATCTTTCTGCACATTAGCTTTTTACTTCTAATTTATAAAATTCATGTTTCTGATTACCTCAAAGTTTTTTTATATTATTTTTGAAGCTTAATTATAAATTCATTTAAAACGACAAAAATGTTTTCACACAGCATTTGACAGAATATTAGTTCTTTTTAAGAAAATTCTTATGGTTAATCAAATGGGATAAACCAGCAAAAACGCCAATTTATTTGATAAAAATTGTACTGCATGTATTTTGGTAATTAATTACACTTAAAAAGGACTGTTTTTTTTTTTACAATCCACCTTTTGAAGCCTTCTGGGCTTTATTTAAACTTTAGATTAAGTATACTTTATTTATTATTTTCTTTTTCATTTAACCTCGTGAATTATTTTCCATTTATACAAATAGTTCATCTTTTTTCGCATTATTCCCATGAGATAATTTTTATAATTAGTCTGGATTATGAAAGATTTTATATGGAATCTCTGAACAATGGCTTGCGGATAACAATATTTTTTAAAAATTACCAGGTACTTTTTGCCATTATTTAAATTCAAATATAACTGTTATGCGTATGTGCATTAATGAGCATTTCAAGTATTTTAATTTGAGAATTTATATTCCACACAGGGTTTTAGTAATTATAAATTTTAACACGCTTTTAAAAGCAAAAACTTGGGCAGGAGACTATCATAACTCCCATCAAATAAAAATTAAAGTTTATTAGATCTTCTAAAGATGAATATTTTCATAGACGTGTATATTTTTAGAGAAAACAAATTAGGGCAAAGCATTATTTTTATTATTCAAAAGGAGCCTAATAAAATATTTTTTTACAAAAAAGTAGTATTTATTAGTGTATAGTATGATAAACACAGTGCAATTATTGTCAAACGGTACGGATTTCATTATACATATAGATAAAGTATTGAATTGTAATGAATACAATATTTGAATATTTAGAAATTTTGGTGAAATTAAAGTTACTTTATTACAAATAATGTATTATAATATTTCATTGTTGAATATAAGTTAAGGCATATTCATCTTTATTATTGTCATCATCATCAACTGTTGCGTGATCATCTTTTATAGGGGAGCTTTCAAGATGTGTTGCCTGAAGCCACTCTTAATAATTAAATTTTCCTTTCATTCTACTCACTTTAAGAAAGTATCCCGGTGAGGTGGTTTCAAAAAATCGGTTTATTTTTTTCTACATTTTTGGAAGAAAAACATCTTATAAAAATATACCCTAAAATTTTCAGACTTAAATTTTTAATATTTTCAAAGCTATAGCCGTTTCTTATTTTATTACCCTTCCATCCCCATTATTATAGGATACATAGGTATGCGTATTGTAACAAACCTATTCGATAGACAAAGATGAAATATAAGAATTTTGTGCAGAATACAAAACCCTCTGAACTTTAACTGGTAAAATTCTTGGTGCAGAGATCAACAATTGAAAGCGGAAAATCAAGGAAGCACTTATGAACACCCTGTAACGTTTTACAAGCAATTTAAAAATCTTATAAAACCAGTGTACAATACTGAAGCATCTGATGATTTGCTAAAAAGATATTTGGGGGGAAACATCAAAATAATAACGAAAGTTTCAATCACTGTTTATGGAATTTCGCTCTGAAGCATACTGAAAAAATGTTTTGGAGAAATTGCTACCTATACTGCTGCATGCATCTTTAACAGTGGCGTGATGTACACCCACACATCGTGGGGAAGGAACAGGAGTATAGGAGACCCAAAGCCTATGATATGTTATGGCTTGGGGATTTATGAGATCCGGCTTGGGGCCCCAAACCTGACTTTGCAGGGGGGCCCTAACATTCCCGTTTACGCCATTGATCTTTAATGAGGGTTTTCTACCTGTACTCAAAGTTATGGAGGTGATGTGACTCGCAATAGGGGAAACAGCCAAGGACTACACTGACACTGATGGCAGATTTTGAGGGTAGAGAAAACTGCAGAAGCCAACTGTAACGAGACCAGAACTTTACGCAGGGCTCTCAAAGCCGCTAAAAATGATAACTTTGAGGAACGGAAGAATTGCTCGTTGCAACATGCATAGTTGATTAATGTAAGTATTGTCAAAACTTTAAACGTGTTTTTCTCGAAACCATGTTTTTTTAATTTCGGGGAAACCCTGAGTCAAAACTATTCAATCGATCAATCGATTTGACTAAAGATTTGACCTGTTATTTCAGACACACATACCTAAATACTTAACCTTGAAAATATTCATTATTTTAATAATAAGTACCAAGTGCATTGAGACATTTGTTATACCGCTTTATAAGCTTCAAAAACCCTCTAGGAAAAACTCAGGGCTTTTCATAAGGAAGAAGCGTTTAACGGCTGTGGGCAAAAGACGAAACAGCAGGTGAACACGCAGGTCACCGATACATCATTCGTTAGTACGTTGGGTACGCGATACGCGGCACTGAGCCCCCCTGTCGAAATCGAAAGAGGTGATTCGGCAAAAGCGGTCCGAGCTTCTTAGATCTGGTGTTCCGTTGTTAGATGACTCGACGACAGTAACGCAAAACCATGTTGCAAATCTTTGTTAGGAGCGCCTACAACATTTACCATACAGTCCTGATCTCACCCCACAGTTTGAGAAACGTTGCCTTAAATCACTAATAATAGGTAGCTCAGTCTGACATAAGTACGCTTCGCTCAGACATAAGTACGCTTCACTGTTGTAAAGTACTGAATTTATGCGGAATTTAAATATTGTCAAAAAGTAATTCAGTTGGTATTCTAATTAAGTAAAATATGAGGTACAATAAAATATCTCTCTTTCTCTCACTTTATATATACATTTTTAATTTTTTGGCACTGTGTGGCATGCAAATCAGTTTCATTGAAAAAATGCTTCTGGTGTGTGAAAAGAACGAAACTACTGGTTTAATGAAAAAAAATACACTTTGTTAGAGGAAATAATAAGTAATTAAAATGTATTAGAAGTTTATATATATATATATAGACTCTGTGTAGTTTTGAACTTATTTGTGTTCTTACTGATTTTAAACTATTATCCAATCGTTATTGTGACAAAAATTTTATAAATTCACTTTATGAATTTTCTTAAGCTATCTGTACCATAAAATATTTGCTACAGAATTTGATACTGTTATACTATTCACTTTTACAAAAAAAATAATGAATATTATTCTTAATACTGTTAGTTAAAAATACGAATTGATACTTTTATATAATTATAATGCAGTTACTTTTGATAAGGACAAAAAAACGTAGATCCTGCTTGAACTAATATATTTATTTTAAAGAAAAAACTATTGAAAGAGAGAAATGTGAAAACTTTAAAAAAAAATTGTACCTGTTTACTCAGAAAATAAATTGATAAAAAAAAAAGAAATTGTAGGTATACTAACGAAAGGATTTTAGAAACTATAGCTCAATGTATGCAATTTCCACTAGAAAAATACTACTACTAAATAAATAGCTCTAAAATGAGCGCGCATGTTAAATGAATTAAGAACCTTAATCACAGATGGTATGCTATTCTTCAAAACAGTGTTTAATTAATTCAAAGTTTATTTAATTACAGCGAAGCATTTTTTATTTAATCTGAAATAATTAAACATATATTTTTTCCCTAGTATCGAGAGAGTACACAGTTGCTCGTCAATTTCGAGGCAACCAAGCTGTTTACTTTTTTATCTTAACGTCGATTATTTAGAACATTCACTGGATGTTTTGTAATTATATAGATTGATTATTTACATTCTAGAGCAAAAGCAAAAAATTGTGTAAAAAAAACCGTAAGTTAACTGGATTTTTTTCCTTCTTCAAAGCAGAGCGATGCTAACCATTTTTAGTTTAATTAAAAGCAACGGTGATCTTCAAATTTACGGTGTGAGTCTTGTAAGCTATGGAGTGAGAAAAAACGTGGGCGAATTTGGAAAAAATGAGATAAAATTAATTTTTATAATTTTCTTGACAAAACCTCATGAAAAATTCAGTGAATCTAATTTTTATATAATAACCATTTTTTTCTGGAATAAGAAAAAAAAAAGGAAAGGAAATAAAAGAATATTTATTATTTTAATTTTGCAATGATTCATCGATATTTTCTGATAGTGAAGTGCACAATCAATTTTAATGAATATTTCTATTTCTCAAAGCAATTCAGCTGAATATTCTTTCAAAGAATTTCATATTGATCAGTTAAGTTTTTGAACTTATTTCTGATATTTGTAGATGAAATTTATATATATCTATAAATCTCAATTAAAAGGTTTATGTATGTGTTTCTTATAATAATATTAATATACAGTTCTTGATAATAGTCTATTCATCTGCAGGGACGTCTTAAGTCTGGGCCAACTAAGCCCGGGCCCAGTGCCTAGGCCACAATAGGGGTCTCGTCTCGGTCTCGACTCAGCCTTAATAAAATCACGATTCGAATAATTTCAAGGGTCAATTTTATTTCCATTTGTGTTCTCAAAGAAACTGGTAATTTCAGACGATATCTCAACAGGTTATATGTGTGATGACCATCGTCCATGTATTTGCTAAGCCCTATCCCCATATACCAACATTACTCTTTCAGTCAAAAGGCGGAGGTGACCAAGCTGGTTTGCGCGATGTAACCCCTGTCCTTTTATTTGTTAATAGTTAATATACGAGTTTTTCACAACGTATGCTATGTTATGTCTACTTTTAAGGTTTATAGGTGGGGTCAACATGTGTGTAGGGGCCCAAGGCTTCAAGAAGTCTTAAGATGGCCCAAGATGTGTTAAGTGTAATCATACTATGGTAACATAGTATTTAAACATTGAGACATCACATTCGTTTCGACCAAAGGCCACACAGATAAAAGTGATAATGCATATTGATTGTGTTAATTTTAACTATTTACATGTAAGAGGACATCATTTGAGCCTTAATCATGCTGTATTTAATTTCGAGGAATCGCACAAATAAAAGTACATCAGTTTCCATTATTCCCAATGATGATTAGTAGATTTAGTGTGAAATAAAACTGATGTATCTCAGTTCATAAGATTTATACGAAACAAGACCTAAATTTACGTCGAAATCACTCATTGAATAAAAATCCAATATAAAAAGTAAACTTTTACACATTGCTTGTTAAACTTTCGAGCAAAAGCATATTGGTTTAAGACATAATGTATAGAGAAGGTATAGTAATAAAAGTATTCTTTGATTAATAATTTTAGAAATGCTTTTTTCAACAACACTTATTATTTTGAACGTAAAATATGTAGAAGTTCCATGCAGTGAATCAAATAAAAATGAAGCATTTAAAATGCACTTCCAACAAAATAGAATGCCTTTTATTCCAACGAATGAAAAAGGGTTAAAAAGGTACTTTTCGAAAAAAACGCTGTTTTGAAATATATTATGTAGCGTATAACATTTCAATCTATACATTTTTAAATATAAGGAATTAAACTATCAAATTTATGGGTTTTTTATTAAAATCTAAACAAAACATTGTTTTTTAAAATTTAATATTTATTGGAAACAACTCAGTAAAGAAAACAATCAGTAAATGATTTGTTTACAGTAAATCACTTTAAAACACATCGCTAAAACACTAGAATACACTCTACGTTTTTTTATAAGAATATAAATTAAGGGTTTGACAATATCTAAATATAAATAGCTCTAATAAATGTAATTATTCATTAATTGTATTAAATTATTGAATATTTTTTTATGCAAATGTCTCATAAATAGTATAAAAATGCACAATTATTTTGCAAAATACTTTAAATCGTTATTATAATCAGTTTTTAATTTTGTAAAATAAAGCGAACCCTCTAAATACAGCTGTAAAATATATGGAGTATTTTTTTTTTTTAAAAAAAAGTAAAAAGTAAAGTATACGAAAGAGAAAAGAGAAAAAGAGTCATAAAAATGTCGAAAGTAATTTATGGCGACGTTTGTTTTGCTTCATTCCTTATGGTGCCTTTTAAAGATATTTGTTGATTTCAATTTCCAATATTGTCTTCATTTGATCCCTTACTACATTTTCATTGAATTTCTCAAACCTAATTTAAAACAAGATGCTCAGAATACTGACCAAGAAATAAATCTTTCTCTACAAATTACACAAGCGGAAGAAAAATTTCACTACTCTTCTGAAAATGCTGATAACAAGTTCACGATAAAATATAAAGCAACTGAATATGAAGTACCCATAGAAGGTCAAATGATGTCAGATATTAGTATTCAACAGAACATGGATGCAATTTCAAGTGAAATGGATACAAAAGGTTTTAATTTTTCTCCTTCAAAGAAACGAAGCAACATTACTGAAACATGGGAGCAAATTTCAATGCTTTCCTCCGAAACTACATTGGTTCAAGGCACCCAGTATACATTTTACGATGATAATGAAGAGAAATTCATCATTGACAACGCCAATTTTGAAGAAGAAGAAAAATAATCGGTGGATATATTTAATTCAAGTTCTGCATCCTTGTCTAATACTTCGAATATTGAAATGGGATCTCGCAACGAATCTACTCATTTTAAACCAATTCCAGCTAATGCATCAACATATATATATAACTCTACAGATGAAAATACGAGCAACATCATTCCCAATGCCGATATACAAGTTGAAGAGAAAGAGCAAACTGATACGTTTAATTCTTCGGCATCTTTGTCTAGTGCTTCGGAAATTGAAATGGGATCTAATTCCAGTTTGTCCAATAATTCAAAATTTGAAATGGGATATTACAACGAAGCTTTTCATTTTACAGCTACTCCAACAGATGTCTCACTAGAAAACAGTTCACAAGAAAATTTGAATGAAGCTGTTGTTGATTCTTTCCGCAAGAAAAATGTTTTTAAAAAAATGAAATCGTTTCTCAAGAAAGTTGTGACCAATAAGAGCAACGGTTTTTCATACAAAATATTTTGAATAACAAGAAGAGGTACATTTAGGCATACATGGATGAAATCATATTCATAGTCGTATATTATAAATTATGTCATGTTGCAAATGGCCTCAAAGTACTTTTACGCTGAATATAAATTATATATATAAAATCTCAAACGAAGGTCAAGACTGCCTTGCTACTTAAATGCCAAGTGAAGGCCTAGACCTTTTCCTCTCATTAATATATTTAGCGAAGGCCTGAACTGTTCATTTATATTGATATTTCTAGCAATGGCCTGGACTACTTATTTATGCTGATATTCTTAGCAAAAGCCTGGACTATAATCTGGTATTAATATGTTAAGCGAAGGTCTGGACTATTTATTTATATTAATGTTTCTAGCGATGGCCTGGACAATTTATTCATATTGATATCTCTTGCGAAGGCCTGGACTACTTATTTATAATAATATTAGTAGTGAAAAAAGTTTTGGACTACCTATTAACATAAACATGACAAAAATTAAGGCTTGGGTTAATTATTTGCATAAGCATGTCAAATGAAGTCCTGTACTGTTTTATGTGTCAGGTTCCCAAGCAAAGGCCTCTGGTACGTGTTTCCTCACAGTAACATCTCAAAGGAACACGGGAGCAATTACATTGTATTATCTTTAAGAAAGCATGTAATTTTACGTATCGTTACAATCTAAGAGAACGTGTGGATTTTTGCATGATGTTAACATCTCAGAAGAAGAACTCAACTGCTGAATCATAATAACATCTAAGAAGAAGGTATAGAATGCTGCTGGATTGTAACATCTCAGAGGAAGGAATAGATTGCTGCGCGATTGTAACTCTCAGAAGAAGGTACAGACTGTAGCTAGATTGCTTGTAACATCTTAATTGAGGACAGAAGTGCTACTTGAACATAATTGTCTGAAAATGATATAAACTGCTATTTCTTCAGCTGGATTATTTACTACTGCATAAATTTCTTACACCTGATTTCAGCCATGTGTATGAGGGTTGGGCATGCACAGGGTTGAGTCGGTGGTTGGAATTCTGGAAGTACATTTCCTATTGGAAACTACTTGAATGCTTCAAAAGTTTACTTTAATAGTTTTTTTTTACATAAATAACAATATGATTATTTTAATACAATAGTGAAAATTTTATAATAGCCTTGTATATATTAGATATAATTTCAAAATAAAAGTTTTTGGTTTTTTAACTAACGCAATGTGTTATTTCATTTTGTAGTGTGCTGTTAGAGAATTCCCTAGTTTTCATTTCTGAAATAATTAATCAAACTTTATTTCAAGTAACATACATTTTAAATATGACACACACCACAGATATATTTATACACCCAAATCCGTTTTAAATGAAATTCTTTACGTAATTTTGATTTAAAACGAATTTTAAGAAAATAATTTTCTTTTTATACGTTTAGGTCTTGATTGACCCAATTCTAAGAAGATTTTTTAGCTGCAGTCTTAATGGAAGTTTTGCAGAGAGCTGAGAATTTTTGAATAAGCCATCAAATTTAAGAAATTATTGAGCATATTGTGTAATTGAATAAATTTTAACGATTCTAACATATTTTTGTCTTTCTTTGGGCACCCCATTTCCTCCTAGTGGTCAAAATTTGAACTATTTTTTTTATTAAATATAACTTTTCTCCGTGGTTCATAAAGCATATATCCCAAATTTCATCAACATCCAATAAGCAGAACGGGATCTAAAGGGCTCTGGATGGTGTAATTTTAATTATAACCACCCGGTACATCAATTGCAATTTATGATTTTTTAAACACAGCAAATAAGTCATGTTTCATGAATCAATCATTCAGCTTTGTTCTGTTAGAAATAAATGCAAAGCAATATCTCAACGTATTTGAAAAATAAGAATATAAAGTTATGTTTCGTCCTAGAAGAGACAACCTCACGAATCTTTGAATCCTTTTTAAGGATGGCCTAGAAATTTAGATACTCAATTTTCTTCAGATTTGAAATTAAGGTTCACACACACACATTTTATTTTAGTAAAACTTTTTCACTAAGAATTTTAGAAAGTTTATAAATAATTGATTTTAACATTGTGTGTGTGTGTATGTACGTTATTGAAAAGTAATTTTCCATTTATTATATGCTTATGGAACTTAAACTATTTATACACATTATATATATTTTTTTGAAGATATATTTGAGATTTGCTTTTTTTAAGTAAATAAATGAGGAGTTTATTTGAAAGTCATCTTTTACATTTAAATGTCTAATTTTCTATTTTTCTATCTTAAAGCCTAAGCATGCTAATTGAAGAAAACAAATAAGCAAATAAAACTTAGAAAATTCGGTAAGAAAAAGTAAATTTTCGTTAAAAGGTTCATTAAAGTACCTTTTATTAAGTAAGATATATTTACTAAATATTATTCGAATATGTCTCATAAGTTTCAGTAGATTTAAAAATAGGAAAGAAACAAAGTTGGCAAGCTCAATTTATGAGTGCTAAATTTAATAATAGACGAAATAACCATTTTCTGATATCAAAGTGAACTAGCCATTTCCTTAAAGGGCAACTTTTTCAGTTTTAAGCTTAAAGTATCCGAACACGTTCGGAGTACTTTTTAACAAAATAGCATACTAAAACATTATAAATGCTCTTTTAGGACTCAATACTAATAAATATTACTATTAAACTATCAAAATTTAAAATAAATTACCTAAATTTTACAAAAATCGCAATTATAAGAGAAATTTTAGCAATATTTTTGAAAAACTTCAAAGCAGTTACAGAAAAAAGTAATAAAAATATATTAGTAAAAGTATTACTAAAACAAATTAGATGCATTTTTCTAGAAAATATACTAAAATTTTAATTTTTTATTAAAATCTGAAAATTTTAGAGCTGATTGAGTAAACATTATAAGAAATGTTACATTTTTAGGAGACCATTATGTAAATAACAAGTCATAACTCAAAATGTATTCATACAATAAGAAATATCTTAGTACATTCTCTAGAAAATAACATAAATATCAGGTTCAAAATTTTTTATAGAAATACATTCGTAATGTTTTGAGTTATCAGACTCGCCATAATAGATTTTGAGTAATTTAAATGCCCACTTCTGGCAGAACAAAAAACCACTTCCGGTTTTCTAAAATTAAAAAATTGATTGTAATTTGGCCTCCAGGTAGTGTAGAAACAAAACAAAGTATGTTTTGTCAAGTCAAAAGATATCTCTATTCATTAAAATAAAAAACAAAAATATCTGTCTTGACTGAATTGGGTCATTTTATACGTGTTCGGATACCTTAACAATTTTGTCAAGTTTCAATTGAGTTCACAGTCTGTTTTTAGAGGTTAAAGGAAAAGTTATTTGTCTTTTCTGTGCTATTGCCTGAAGGATGAAGAAGGAGGGCACGAGTGATTTGTCAGCGGTTCTGTCGGCTGTTACCTACGTGATTAATTACATCAAAAGTGTCCAATGAAAAGACGGATTTCGTGGTTTCGTAGTGAGATGTTTGGTCCGAGGAATCAATTATCCGTTCTTTATACTAAAATATGTTTGGTGACGCACGAAAGAATATCTCACATATGATTGATGGCGATGCTGTCGTTATACATTATTTGGGAAATTAGGAATACATCGATTAATCTTCACGACTTTTCTGAACATATTATTAAACGGTGCATATTGCCCTTTGTTAGGAAATATTGGTCCATAGAGCATAGATAAGTATAAAATAAACATTACTTTTTATTTTATGGCACTTAAAGTGAGAAAACTTAATTGATAAATTACACTTTCTGAGCTCAGTTATCGGTTATTTTTAATATAAAGATAAGTAAAATTTTGAACTTAATTCTTGCCGATTATTAGGGATATTCACATGAAGTAAAAGAGGACCTCAAAGCTGGTACAGAAACTAGCTGTTGAAAGTGCAATTATAAATGTTGTCACTCTCTTTTCTTGAAATGTTTTGTAATTTCTTTGCATATTTTCAATATTTTTTGCTTTGCTGTAGATGATATTGGTGAAACTAGTACTATTTTTCTACTAATACTCTCGTGGGGAAACTGTTCTTTAACTTTGGTATTACTTTAAAAATCGCTTTCAGTAGAGATGGCATGATTTTATGCAAATGTAACTACTATTTAAACCCTGACGTTGGGTAATTGAGGTTAATGGATAATCATTAATCATGAAATCTAAGAATTAGAGAAGGGGAACAGCGACTGCGAATTCATGGTCCTGAAATTAATATTCGTCGCAAAATTCACCTGGAGTTTTGGAAGTAAATAACATTGGAGCTGATTGAGCTGTTGGGGTTCGAGAAGAATCGTCCTAAGGAGCTCCGACTGAAGCTAAGTGATTTTCAATAATCTTATGTAACTATGAAGTGTTAAGATTTCAGACTGATCCCAGAGTTAAGCTATACATTTATATATAATTCATAAAGTGCTAATCCATAAAGTGTTAAAGGTATCTATTTTTAAGATTAAGTCTGCTTTTTCCCCGAGACCTCTACACTCGGACCTTTGGGTAGTGACATTGGTTAAAATTGCTTATTAGCACCATGCACCGAAAACATGAAACTTTGTATTCCATGTGTGGAAAATGTTTCGTAATTCAATAAAAGAATAGAAATTGATGATACAGAAGGAAATTTGTACATTTGTAACTCCAGTTTATTTTCTTATGAAGTCATTAATGGATTTTCACAGAAGATATATAAAATATGTAACTTACATAATTGTTGAGATTATGTATCTTTTTAAGGCTTGATTCAATTCAATACAGAATTGTTGCAATATTGCTTTTCAAAGTAGACGGATTGGTATCGTTAAAATCAATGACTCTATGATTTATTATTATATTTATTCTTAGAGAAATTATTATATATTGCAAGTTTTTTTGGGAAGATCGGGCTTTGTTTAGTGTGAAAATGGTAAAAAATTTAATACTCAAAGTATGGTTCAACACTAGACATTACTTTTAGTCAAGTTTCCGGTAGTATAAGAGCTTCTGCGTTGAAAAAACAACTAGTTCTTAGTTAAATCAAAAAAATAAAGGGTTGTCTTTTGTATTTTTTATAAAAACCGAAATCCTATTCAGGCAGACACTGTCTGAAACAAAGAATAGTATTAAGAAGCATAGTTGACAGTTACATGCATCTTCAATCATGGGTGTTGTGAGATCTCCCATTTAAGTATTTCCAAGTAATTTTCTCTGATATTGGCAAAACGTGATCCAGCATTTTCCTGCTGCAAAATCGGTTAGTCATGTCTCTTCTCTTATTAAGGACGTTAATTGTTTCATGCTCCTCTCACACACATCAGATGCCGTTCATAATGATACACCATGATGGTTTAATTCGGATTAAATAACTTAAAACATATTACATATAGTTGATGTCACAAATAACAGATTATGCTCTGTAGTTCGCTGTTGATATTGATGCATGGTCGAACATATCGAAATATCTCTTTTATTCTAGGTTATCATAGTGAAAGAAATTTTTGTCACATATTATGAAAAGATAAAATACGCCTTCTGTTCTTGCCTTTTTACGCTGTTTACAAAAATATCTCCGTTCCACACATATTGAATTTAATTTTGCATGATATCCATTACCCTTGCTTTGAGACCACTCCCATGGCTTTGAGTGGCCACGGTAACCAAGTGTTCTAGGCATCGGATCGTGGCTAGCGTGTCATGAGTTCGATCCCAGTACCACTGAAGACCCGCCGTGTAGGGGGTCTATGCACGTTAAATCTGTCGAGAGCTCAAACGTCCTCCCGTTGGTGTGGTGTGGTAGTTATAAGAGGGGAGTGCCAGCTCAGGTGTCGTCCGCGTCACTTGACCATGGTTCAAAATTACGCGGACCGTCGCCAAAAGCCCTCGTGTAGCTGAACAGTGGGACGTTAATATTCACTCACTCATTCACTCACCCATGACTTTGAGGAAAGAGGAAATTGTAATTGAGTTCATTCTTTACGATTCCATAAATTCTTATTGGGTTTGACTCGAGTCTTCTTTTAATAAGGTCTCAAATCTGAAATTTTAAAATATGTTTGAATTTTTTTCGCGTTCCTTACTTTTATAGTCAAAACTGGGACTTTTGAATCACGTATACCATTACTCATTATTTGAATTTAATTGAGTATGATATTTATAAATCTGCCACAACAATCGACGGCATTCAACTGCTTTGCCTGAAATTGGATCTATCGGCATCAGCGCATGCGTGCTTATGCCCAATAAACTGCTTTTTTCTTAAGTGGGAGAAAAAAAGTAAAACTTTCCACAAATTGCATTTTGTTGGTACAATATTCTACATAGTTAGATTTAAAAAAAATTATGTTGTACACAATTTGATCAAATGAGATGTATTGAAACCTAAAGTCTACTTATTACACTTTAGCAAAAAGACCCTTAGGCTAAGTCCTATAGTATTAATGTATTCAGATGTAAAATACATAAAAGGACAAAATATCTTTAGAAGCTTTACTAAAATTATTAAGTTCATGATGTGAAAAAAAATAAATGTCTACCATTTTACTGCGATAAAATAACTCTTGTTCTTTGTTTTCTTATTTGTTTCCCTACTTGGGGGCGCGTGCATATTGGAAAGTCAAAAATAAAATATTTAAAATAAGTATTATTTAACAAAAATGAAACAAAACTAAATACATCTTGACATGATAAAAATTAAATACACATTTAAATTGCTATAATATACTTATGAATGTATCAGCATTGCACATTGATTTTGAACCTTAATATCTCAATGCTAAATTAAAATCAAGTTTATTAATTACAAGTGCCTTGCATAGGCTTGCCATATACAAAATATATTTCTTCCCTTGATAATTTGTATGGTTTATAATTAAATTCATATTGTTGTTCCAACGTCCAAGTACATTTTTATTGTATTCAGCACATTGTTACTCTGCGGGAGGGTGCAATGAAAATTATGACTAAAAAAATCGGGTCACAAATGTTGAAAGTTTGAGAAGCACTGCATTATGTAGATGAAAAAACTAATAAAAGGACCCTAAAAATATTCCATGCTAATCTAACCATACGATCGCGAGCAAAGTTAAACAGATATCTAGAAACTTTCAGGTTATTTTTTGTGCTATTTATGTATCTATCATATAATTGAAATAACTTTAACACTATATGCAAGACGATGATATCATGATTCCATGATACAAACGTTCTAGTGAATTCCTGTATAAGGAAATTAGCTGAACTTGGGAAGTTTAGAGAAATCATTGCCCTCCAGTGGATTGATTCCCAGCCACTGTAACATTTCCGGAAATGAGAAAGCAGATAGGTTTGCTAAAGAGGGATCTCTCATGTCCCCTGGCTCTCCCTTGCCTCTGCGTAACATCAAAAGTATCATTTACAGTAAACTGCAAATTAATAGAGTCTCCCTGTATGGTGAAGCAGCTGCAGCTAAAACGTGGGGGTATCTTGCTTGGTAGAGTTCTCAGTTCCCTGCTTCTATCTGTTAGAGTTGCGTGCTTCCGTTTACTTACTGGACATGACTACTTGCAAAGGCATTTACATCGCATTGGAGTAAAGGATTCTGCTTGGTGCCCTCTGTGCAACCAGGGTGAAATGGATGGTGACCACCTCAGACACTGCCCTATTGTTTTAAAGTGTTTTGTAGACAACTCTACGCAGACAAATTTTAATTCTTTTTATGCATCATCATCATTTTATAGGGCTGCTCGTCGACTAATGGAAGATATGCCGAAGACGGGTATAGGATAAAAAAAATGATTCCATGATCCACGAAACCGTATTTCAAAAAATATTTAACACGAAATCTATGTTGCATGTAATTGAATAATTGACTTGAAGTCTCGCATCACTGTGGAGAACTTTTGTTTAACGAAAGAGATTCTAATTTAAATTCAAAATTTTCATAAAATTGCAATTCTAGTACAATTTTTAAAAAAATATTTACTAAATATTGAACGTCGAATTTTTCAACCAATTAACTGAAAAAGCATATCCTTACCCCATTTATACTGATGGATACGGTTAATCCTTCTATATTTTGTGTATAAGTGTATAATATATGGGTGTCAGAGTAGAAAGATACCAGTTGGCATGCTATGGTCTTCATTAAAGCGTATGCTAAATACACACAATGTGAGAATCCTTATTATATTAGTTAAAGATAAAAAATTATGCTAAACGTTTTATACAGAACGTTTTGTATAAACGGGATGGTATACTTCTCTTTTTGAAAAAAAAATTACTGAATAAAACTCAATCAAGAGACCGGGTTTTTTTAAAACTTGATATCACCAAAATTTTTACAAAAAGGAAATGGTTTATGCTGACAAAATTCTGTAAATAAAATTAATGGTTTTCAAAATGATTTATTCTGTATCAATTCAAGATTAGAATATCAGTTTATTTGAATATGGCATTGAATTGTAGCCCAATTACTGACAGTCTCTTTACTTCCCGTTGTGTCTTTAATTTCAAAATAAAGCTAGATAGGCTTTTTTAAATACATCTAGCTGTTTTAAAAATAATCACTATTTTTTTGTATTTTAAAGTGTCATTTCTTGTATGCTAGAAGTAAAACTATACTAAACTCGATACGGGAATTAAAAATAATCTAAAAATTACAAAAGATATTCTTTTAAAAAATCTAGAAATTTTATACCGTTTGAATTATGATTTAACTAAGCATGTAAGAAGAGTTGTTATTATATTTAAATTTATTTGCACGCTGACAACGGTCAACTTAGAAATAAAAATAAACGCTGAATTTATGTAATAATATATTTCAAACAACACCACCTTTTTCGCAAAAACAAAAATGTTTTTCCTTCTTTAAAAATATTTCGGATCCAAACTTTTGAAACTTTTACCTGAATCGTCCATAACTTTGATTTTACTACTTGAGAGTCTAGAAGGATTTAAAAAGCATTCAAAGCAAAAAGAAGAGGAGGGGGGGGAAGCGGACTCGACGTTTACAAATGTGTTTTTTTTTTTTTACTTAGAAATCTAAGCTTCCGTAGTTTCTTCTAAAACGGTTTCTGACTTAGAATACAAATTTTGGAGATTCTATTGCAGTTAAAAATGAAAACATTTCTTGAAAGTTTCAGTGTTTAGAAAATATTCCTAAAATTAAACCCTTAAGATCTACATTAAAATTATATTCGGATAAAAAAGGGATAAATTAATATAAAGAAACAATATAATAGAAAAAAATAAAAACAATAAAAAATAAAAATAATAAAGAAATATAAGTAATAAAAAGAATAAAAATAATGCAAATGAATAATCTTTGAAATTTGATGAAGATTAACTATGAAGTAGAGCTAAACTAGTATACTATTTAAAAACGATAACTATTTATTAAGCACTAAAGATGAGTGTACAACGGATGGAAATTTCATATCTGGAATCAATAATGTGGAACCCAGATGAGTCGTCGTTATCTTGCACAATTGAAAGTGTCATCAACAGGTAACTAGTTTTAAATACATGTTGATTATAATAAAGTACAGGTTGAGATTATATATGATAACCACATGTCAGAATGATCACATTTCACCTGTATAAACAGGGAAAAACGACATTTTCTCCAATACCGTCTTATAAATCCTAAGTAAAAGGCATGGCTATAAGAAAAAATCATAGAAAAATAAACTAGCGATAATATTATTAAGTAAAAGAATATGTTGAATCGGCTCAATGACTTGTAGAAAAAATTTCCAATATGACGTTTACAGTTTTCCCATGTGGGCTAAATAGCATATTTTACAAGACATTGGAGTGCATCAGGAGATTTTCTGTGAATGTGTTGCATAATACGGTTTTTCATCCCAGAAAAATTCTTAAAAGAAACACAGTACACATAATATTTTTCGGATGACTCGGCAACTAAAAGGTTTAGGTAGGGTAACTGTGGGGGCCAAGCTGTTGTAATTGACGATTGATGTCTCAGTGATTCTAATATAGAAATTTAGCAGGGACGCCACAGGGGTGCCGCGATATGAATTAGAACTCCATCGTGGATAAAAATTGTACTATCCACATATCCACGTTGTTAGAGTTTTTGCATGATTTGGATGCATCAAAGAGATTCATAACGTTTTCCAGTAACAGTACACGTTTTAGTATTTGAGAGACTGGTAAGGCCCAACAATAAATGCAAACGTAAGCACATACCACACAGAAACCATAAGATAATGAAGGGACAATGGCTGCTTTTGGAACGGATTCTCCCTTGTACATACGCTACAGTTGTGTTTTCACATTACTTTGGAGATTTATTTGGACACATTACTGTCCATAAGATGCTCCATATATTTTCTTCTTTCATTGAAGTAAGAAATTTTCAGGGTCAAGTGTACCCGGAGCGAATTCTTGAACATGATTATTTTGGTAAAGATATCATTTAAAATGTTTTATGAAATTTTATGAACCTTGCAAATAAACATGTCTAAACTTAGAACAATGCCTCGAGCACTACACGTTCCAAAATACCGGCTTAGTTTCTACAATGTTTTAGCCATTTTTTCCTCTGACGTTGAACCAACTATTTTCCTCCATCTGATACAGTTCATGTAGAATGATCCTGTCTCTTAGAGTTTAGTAATCCTCTTTTTTAGATATTTTACAGATGTCAGAAAAGAGCCGCTTCAAAGCTCAATTCTTCATTGACAACCTTTTGGGAGTTAGATGTGTTATTTTAGATGCAACGCAAAATCTCCACAGCATTCTTCCGCTAAAGGTTCAATGAACACATATGGTGTCACGTCGGCCTTGTAGAATTCCATGGTCACATCATGGTCCTTGAATCAGTAAGTACGCTTGCATACAGCACGGCCTCACGTTCAATGATTTCCTCACGTAGAAATCACTGAAGACTACTGCAGCATTAACTGTCGACACGGACACTGTTAGTTCAATTTCTTTGACACTGCAGCATAGAGACGAGCAGCGTTAGTAGTGATTCCAATAACAAAAGATGATATATCATCTGCGTTGTATTTTCAAAAAATTTCCAGTTCCTTACCCATCATATTGACATATGTATTTGTGTTTGAAGACCCCTAGCAGAGCACTAGTGTCGTGCTAGCATTCGATGTTATTATGCTGTCCTTATCCTGGAGTAATGCTACGGGAAGCCATGCATGCACGGCACTTGCACCGGTGCTTGCGTGTTAGTATTGGGAATAGCCTGCGTTACAGATTGATAGTTAGAATTTGTGCGCTGCCTTCGATTTATTGGAGATGAAGTATTTCCACAAGATCACGCAAGATTGCATTTTGTTCTTTGTCCTGAAATATCTCAGCACAAGAGATATTTAACTGTTATCTTCGATAGCAGGCTAAACAGACTTCTCACCTTTTAAAAATATCTATTTGCGGTTTGCCAAGAGATTAAGCTGTCACCGTCGACCAGCTTCTACAATTGGTGAAATATGGCATTTTGAAGCTACATGGGATGCCTAAATCATATTTTGTTATCTAATTCCTTTTCAACTCCATGAATAACCACATTAATACTGTTTTAGCTGTCACAAATGGCAGCCGTGCTTGCCTCCGGATCCCAAACACTCCAAACTTTCGATAGATTTAATCACGGGGTTTGATTCTACTGCATTGTATATTTACAGCAAATACAGTTTTGTTATTTGTTTTCCTTCCTGTTGTTGCAATTTCAGTGGCCAGCTGTACAAACAGAAAAACACGCACACAGACAAACATTCAGACATATACAGTTCCCTATATATACCTCCACACATATATATTAACAGACATGAAAATCAATGCCACTTTTTGTTAATTAAGAAAATATAATTAAAGTTTGACAACTAACAAAAAACTTATCAAAATTTCCTTTTTTGTAAAGTAAAATGGTCTGTCAAATTTCAGCAAATTTTTCAGAATGTAACACAACTTTGTGAATATTTTTTTAAATTTCATACTTCTATAGGAAAATAATTCTTGTAGCGAATTTCCGTATCATGAAACTCTACATAATGACAAAAAGATGTGCAATTCATTATTTTCCAAAAATTTCGCCATCTTTCATTTTTTTTGCTAATACTGTGTTTATTTTTCTTTAACGATTCCCACGAATGCTTTGTTAAGACAGAAGTTTCGTCAGGAACAAATCCGGAGTAATTCAATTTAGTCTCACTTTTGCTTACTTGTTATTTGTCATCTCTGTACCAGGAGCTTGAAATAAATTGATATCCAGGTGTTCTTTTATTCAAGAAACGCATCGCATGCGATAATTGTCATTATCGTTTGCATTTCCGGATGAAAAATGACATGTTTACATTTTCTTCTTTCTTGACATTCTGTGTCAGAAACAACTTTTACAATGGCTTCCTTTTCAACGTGCTTCTTCCGATGACGGCTTAGATTAAATCTCATTCCGGTTTTCCTTTGTTGAAAATGAACAAAGATTAAATTCCAGTAATTAGTAAGGGTATTTTTCGTGGGTTTATGCACAGAAGCGTTGGGAATTGTTATCGCACGTCATTAATTTTAAGGATTTCTTGATTTTTCAATGTGTCTGAATTACATTCGTTAGAAGAATGGAAAAATAATTTATTTAGAACATTCCATTCACATTAATCGTATCTGATTCATTCTCTGTGGATTTTACAGTTCCTTGTTAAGGATGTTTGTTTTCGTTGAAATGTTTTATTTTTCATGTTTTTCCCGCTTTATCCATTTGTCATTATGTATGAAATGACATTTTGGACATTTCAGAAACTTTGAAATGAGCATAGAATATGTTGTATGGCATTCTTTTCAGCAACGCACGCGATAAATATTATTTACTGCTATGCTTTCCTCTCAGATTTTATACTTTAAGTCATAAATAATAATAGTTTTGAAGGAAAAATAATACTTACTAATATCATACCGATACGTTTACAGTGACAGATTTAGGTTCAATGGTACCCTAGGCTATAGTTATTTTGATGACTTTTTATATATAATAATAGTAATAATATTAATTGTAATAATGGATTCGAATTAATTGATTAAATAATATAATAAATGGAATATTACGTTACAAAGAAGTTGACTCATTTAATTTGAGTTTCGAGGCCTATTTCTTCATATTTTTGGGATTTTCCAAGCTCTACCACGACCTTTCTAAATTTACCATGTTGATCATCTACGCCACGCAGCCAGCACTCTTTAAAATATATATAAATTTAAAATACAACTATAAAGCTGTTACTGACACCAAATGAAAAAAAAATCTTAATGAAACTTTTAATACAATAAATGCAAACATAAAATAAATGGTTTAAAATACTCTACTTTCACCAACGAATTTTTAAAATAAAGAAATATTTAAGAACAATTTTACTTATTAGATTATTATCAGTGAAAATAATATTTATGTTAAATTAAAACATTATAATATATGAGAAAGAAAAGCATAACATTTTAATGCTGAATACGAATATACTATGAATAAGATTTATTCATTGAACTATCTGATTGCACACACATATAGCGCTGTCTCGATCCACTCCTCACAATCGGGATTCTTTTCATCTATAACGCCTCAGTAAGCCCCCTCCCTCTCAACTGTTTTGGGGGTGGATTTCCACGAAATCTATTCTTAGAGTATCTCAACTCAACAAATGGCACATGCTCACCAAGTTTCGGCTGAAGAGATCTTAGAATTCCCAATAAGGGTAATTTTCTTATCTCTACTTTCCCCTGAAGTATCTGCAACCTCTAGTGGTCAATTTCTAAGAAATCCGTTCGCAACATGTCTTTACTCAGTAAAGGAAACATACTTGGCAAATTTTAACTCCGTGGGTCTAAGAGCTCATTAGTTGAAATTTTAGTCTTTTAGGATTCTGCACTCCCTCTTGGCGGTATATTTTCTTTAAAACCGTTTTTAACAGGATATCTATTCAACAAAAGCAACATGCCTACAAATTATCTGGTGATTCAATCTTACAGTTTCCTAGATATCATGATGAGTAAAAATGAGTCTCTATTGCCTTATATGTAAATAAAGATATAAACCTTAAATGATATTTTGTCTCTTTGAGCGTAGCTCTGATAACCTTTTACACGCCAATGCAATGCAAGCGCCATCTGTAGTCCAAAATATTATTTATTTTTATGAATATATCTCATGATTATTTTTCAAACCTAAGTTTACTCTGCAATAAATTGAGTTAATGAAAAATTATTTATTGTATTATAAAATAAATATGACTGAAAAAGCCATATATTGGATTTTGTAACTTTCTACACTTTGGCTTTGCGTGAAGAAAAAAATTAAAGCATAAAATATTAGAAAAATAACCTAAATTTTTATATAACGTGTAAATTAATTCAACTAGATTTACATTCTATTCTTTTTTCAAAAGAATTAAGTAATATGTCATCTTATCACGTAGTATTTTAAAAGTACCTTCTAATAATAACTTTCTCAATACTTTTTTGTAATATAATATTAATACAGCATTTAAGCTATTTTATTCAACACACACATTACAATATATTGAATTAAAATATAATCACCAGGATATCATATTTTAATTGCATATTTATGCCAATGGTCAAATGATTAAGCTGAGTAATATTGTCCTAACAAATGCTATCAATATTTTGCAAAATTATATGTCGAATTTAAAAAAAATTATTTTCTGTCATGTTTAACTAAAATAGTATTTTAATGTAGAAATACATTGGAACAACATATTAAAAAATTACGGGAATTATAAGTTTTTGTTTTATGCAAAATGAGCAGATTAAGTCTTGTTATGTCCAGTCCTTCACAGTGTCCTTGAGTACGTCGTCCGAGTTGAAGCGCTTTCCCTTCAGGTGTTTCTTCAGTGGACCAAACACATGGAAATTGCAGGGGGACATGTCCGGACTGTAGGACGGATGGTCCAACGTCTCCCATTGGAACTTGTCCAGTTCCATTCGAGGAATTCCACAAGTAGCGGACCTTGAACGTCGAAAAAAACAGTGAGCAACACCTTGCCTGCTGACTTCACGGCTCTGAACTTTTTAGGGGGAGGTGACGACGCATGCTTCCACTGCATGCTGTCCCGCTTTGTCTCTGGCTCGTAGTGATGGCACCAAGTCTCATCACCTGTGACGATCCGCTTCATGAAAGCGGGGTCTTCCTGATACCGAAACAGATGTTCCAGTGCTAGTCCCATACTCAGTTTCTTTTGCTGGTCGGTGAGCTGCTTCGGAACCCAAGTGGCACACACCTTCCGAAATTGCAACCTGTCGTGAACAATTGTCCATACGGTTCCATAGCTGACATCCACCTTCAGCGCCAACATTCGCAATGTGACACGCCGATCACTTCTCACTAGGTTGTCCACCTTGTCGATGAGATCGCTCGTGATGACAGTGTTTGCCTGGCCTGGTCTCTGGTCATCACCCACACTCTCACGGCCTGTACGAAAACGGGCACTCCATATTCTGACAGACTTGTCAGAGACACATTTCTCCCGATAAATGGTCACCATCCGCGATGAATAGCTGCCAGTTTCTCACCTTCCGCTGTCAGAAATCGGATAACACTTCGCTGCTCCTCAATCGTCGAATTTTGCAACGCGAACGCCATCCTGTCCTCATACGGACTGCCGCATCATTTGGACGCCACTTTTTATAAGAGCTTTGCTCTCTCCTGCGCATTCGGGCGCCCGCGCATGATCCTATCCCAGTCAGAGACTCCAATGGCATCCCGAGATGTCTCGCTACATTCTCCCATGGCGGAATATGCAAATATTTAACTGTTTCATTTTTATGTCATTCATTTCAGTTTCCATTTAAGAAAACAATAAATATAGAAAAATTGATTACAGAAAATAAAAAATAAAAAAAAAATTAACTAACTAAAATAACAGGAAAAATAATAAAACAATTAATAAAATAAAGCAAAAAATAAAAAGAAATGAAAATTAAAAATTATCCAAAATGTAAATAAAATGCAATAAGAACTTCAATAAAAATCATTCGACTAATATAGCAATACAAAAATAGCATGGCTATTCAATTATTTTAGTTTCTATATTACGTAACAGATGGCGCTAGCATTGTATTAACAAACCATCCGGGTTCATATAGCGCTGTCTCGATCCACTCCTCGATTGTGGACTACTAAACCAACAGTTATGAAATTCAATAAGTATGCTTCTGTTTTTGAGTAGAGATCCACTGAAAACTGGTTTAGGGGAAAATCGCACCCCAAAAGAAGGATACTGGGACATTATAGATAAGAAAAATTGACTGTAAGTATTACAAATGTTTCGAATTTCTTATTAAAAACTGGTTTAGTGAGAAACAAAATTAGAAAAACATTCGAAAAACTTCGAATTTCATGAGTTTCTGAGGAAACAACAACTGATGGCACGCAATTTTACGGTTTATTTATTGATATCTTTCCCCTACGTGAGAACTATAAAATTTCTGAAAACTCCTAGTAATCATTTCAAAGAAAAATTTATATTTCATAATTCTAATAAATCTTAAGATAAATAAATTCTTATATTGATACATATCTCAGCATGTATTTTTTATATTTATTTATTGAAAATAAGTCTTTACTTGCCAACATTATTTACAGTCATCGGAATTGCAGATATATCTAATACACGGAATTCCAGAAATTCTTGACGCCTTTTTGTTGAAAACTATTTGCTCATAATAAAGGTATGTTTCTCTATAATAGTTGGAGTTTCGAATTACTAGTAAGTTAAAAGAGTAACAATATTGATTCGGTAACCAATGTTGACATATTTCAAAGAGTATTAAATATTTGCTCTACAGAGCTTGTGGCTTGTCAATACATTTACGAGACTTTATCGTATGTTTAAATCTTCACTCAGAATGCTTGGAACTAGATATACATTTTCTCATAATTAATTAAAAATGCACATTTGAGGAGATTAAATATTTATCAAATTGAGATGAGGTAACTAAGAGAGTGTAATGTTGTTTGGCTTAATATTAATTTAAAACATTGTTCATTTTAAAATATGATGAAACAGGGTAGTAAATAATTTCCGCAGACTGTATTAACGAATAGAAAAGTGCAAATGTAATTCGAGAACGTCCATTTATAGAATAATTGTTACATGAATCTTATTTGCAGTAAATAAATAATTTATTTATCATAATATAGCGGGTTTAATGGGTACAAATGTGTCATTTTGATTTAACCCCGTAAAACTAGTTTGCCCTAACCTTTTACTTGAAATTTGATTTCGCCTTGTGCCGGAAAGAATCTTATTTTTGTTTCGGCTGCTAGCTTTGTTAGGTAACCCCATTGCAGTGTAAGACTAAATATAACATCATGCTTCAAATTGTATGTATGTGTATATGAAAATGAAATTTATGAAGCGCATGTAGTTGCCAGAAAATACCATTAATCATTTAACTGTTGATTAAAACTAACACTATTCGCTTACCAGTGCTATAGAATTTCACGTTCACGCGCTTATGGAGAGGAAAGGAAACGAAAGGCACTAATAATCAAATTTTTATCTGAAATAAGTAAATTTTTCTCTGAGACTTTCATGGTCTAAGCCTTTGAAAGAGGTTTAACAGAAAAATTAAATAAAAAATCATGCTGGACATTTTTTTAGAAATATCGGGTTAATGAATAATTATTTGGCGTTTATATCAGCGCGTTTTTCATCAGTGAAAAGTAGCGTTTTGTTTATTATTTCTGTATAAAAATAATCTTCTCTACTGTTTTAGTAAAATATGTGTTGAAAACCATAGTCATATTCGCCATATTATGCTCTACTACTTCGAGAAAGGATGGAAAGCAGCACAGTCATTTCGCGATCTCAATGAATTTTTTGGCAAATGAACAATCAGTGAAAGTCAGTGTAGGGAGTGGTTTGCCCGTTTCAAATCAGGCGATACCAGCGTGGAAGATAGGCCAGGAAGAGATCAGTCATCGGATTTCGACCATCGGTTGACTTGGTGACCGATGTCAAAGTGTGGACCGCCTCTAAGAATCGTGTCTTCTTCGCTAGTGGAATCGACAGTGTGCCAAGCAAATGGGAAGAAATAATTGAAGTAGACAGTGACTACGCTCCCGAATAATAATTTAAGCATGTTTTTGTCAAATATTGTTATTGATTTTGTTAAATAAAAATTGTTGTAAAAATGCCAGATAATTATTCATCAACCCAATACTTCATGAAAAAATATTGCATATTTTTTTTATGTGTAACATCTTTCCTCTCAATTGCTGGAGATTTGCAGGAGTAATTTCGTGAAAAGGGACGGAAATGCGTAACAGGAAGTTGCAGGAGCGCGCGCTATTCAATGAAGTTCTGTTTTTTCTCCTTCATTCGGGAGGGGCTCTGCCCCCCCCCTGTGGACTAGGCCGTGGGATCTTTGTTTTTATTTTTTCACTTTTAGGGTCAGGGAAGATGCTAAGTCCCTTAGGCACAGACGTGGTTAGACAATGACGAACTTGTTTGGATACCTGACTTCGATTGCTGCGTACAATTTAAACGACCGGGCCACAGAGCAGCTGGTGTTGCGATCTATCGCAAACAGAACAACTCACATGTTGTGGCTCAACATATGGATATTACTCATCATCAAACTAGTGGACTGGGTATTGTTAGTCAAGATATTGGGGAGATATGTGCGGAAAAATGCTTATTTGAAAATGGACAAACAGTGATTTCGGTGGTCGTATACATTTCTCCGAATCCAACGGTTCAAAAAATTAAAGATTTCTTGCATTTTTTACTTTTATCATATACCGAAGGTGGTTCTGTTCTTTTTTTAAAAAAAAAAAACTATCACTCGCTTCCCATGATTTAGAGTGGTGATTTTAAAGTTAACTTCAGTTTGCTAGAAGCCGAACCACTCATAGCTTTTTTGAATGAGGAACTCAAGCTCGAAATGAACACAAATCGAAATGTTTCGACAACTAACAGTGGTATTGTTATTGACGCTATTTTCCAACGGTTTTTAAATACTTTGAAAACACAAGTATATGTGTCATATTTTAGCTATCATAAATTATCATTAACGCTCTTCCCCAAATTGAACAAGAATAATTATTTTTGATAAAAAAATTGCATTACTCCTTGTGTTAAGTAAATACAATTTTCATTAAAGATATAATTATTCCATAGAAAATTATTTACAATCATACTCGATTCATTTTTTTCAGGATTTAAGTTGCTATTGCGAATTTACCACGATAACATGTCAGATGTTACACATCGTATGCGACTACTGTAAGGCTCGTTTCTTTTTAACAAATTATGGATTTTATGAATAAGTAGGTGCTCAAATTGTACTAATATTATATTCGTCATTAATATGATGATGACATTTAGTAAAAATTTTAAGGTAATTAAATTAATATAGCTGAAGATTTATAAATAACATGATAACACAATTTGCATTTGGAAATAAGGGTAAATACATGCATATAAACTTCCAAAACCATTCATTCAATCTATTTTATATTTGTACACATCCATTTCAATATTTCATTAAACCGCTACATATCAAAATTACCAGCACTTATGGCTTATATACATATCACAAAATCTAAATTTATCTCAAAATGATGTGCATTACTTATAAAATCTTTTTTATTACATTTTTTCCAATCATATTTCTGACTGAAATGAAGTATTGAAACATTTTATACCATTATCGATTCTTGACAAACACAAAATCTTCCGTTTCATGATTCCAATGCCAATAAAATCTTATGTATGTTACACATTGCAACTGTTTCTATCAGTTATTTGTACGAATTATTACAGTATAGAGAAGTATTGCGTTATGGCGTGACAAATAATGTCACTTATAATTCTTAAGGGTCCAATAGATGTCATTTTAATCAGGGAAATGTTTCGAATATTTACACTGGATTTCATGGATGAAATGTGGTGCACTTCACACGAGAAATTGAACGCAATTCAATATATGATGACTATCTATTATTAAGTTTTACAGTTATCGGATTAGAGTCTGGACATATGTTATATTGTTATGGAGTATTTAAGTGCTTATTTAAGCTTTATTATTGATAACTATATTTTTTATGTGATATATTTGATCAGAAATCTATTTCCTTACAGAAAACCAAAAAAGATGTTCGTAAACCAGAGCTTCTCAAACCTTCATTGACTCAATTTTCATTCATTTTGATCGCACCCCTTATACAATAACAATATTTTGTATGCAATAATAATGCACTTTGAGGCTAAGTTTACAAAACGATCCTATTTAAAAATAGTGTAAACTGCCAGGTTAAATATTAAATGTTGTAAATGTCGCTTTTAAGTTATAGATATTTTAAGAATGGTTCTGTTTAAGTAACAAGAGGAGTATGACGTTACTTTCCGTTTCTATTTTATAAATTGGAAAATATTGCATTTTTAATTTAAGAAGATATCAGGGTAAAAGTACATAGTTACATTGCTACAGAAAGGCTCTCAACTGTCGAAGAAGAAATGTTCATAGATTTCACGTCAAGTGTTGAAATCAAAAGTCAATTTAGTAACAAATCATTCTTTAAATTTTGGGAAGTGGTGGATGAAGAATTTTCTGCATTGAAAACAAAAGTATTTCGTATGCCTTAATTAAACTTTAGTACTCATTCAACGTGTTCTTTATTTATTATTCATAAATCAATTATCAAATACATTGTCAGTTCTGATACATTTATAAGTATATTACAACCATGTAAACGTGTATTTTATTTGTTACTATGCCAGAACGCATTTTCTTTCGCTTCCTTTCTGTAAATTAATAATATGTTAAATAATTTTTTTTATTTTAGGCTCTTTGATATGCTCCCCCTCTCCCCACTTATGCTTATCACGCCCCCAAGGGGCACGCTCCACAATTTGAGAACTGTTGTCGTAAGCTATTTCAAATGAACTGAAAAGTAAGGATAGTGTTTCCACCATGAAAGACTATATATTGCTTAGAATCTAAGGAGAAAAAATATTTTACAGTATGTTAAATAAATGTAAAATTAAAAATCCTTGTTAATCTTAAGACTTTGAGAAAAAAATGTTTCATTTCTTTTAATAACAAAGAGAGAGATTCGAAATATAAATTTAAAATAACATTTTTAAAAATGCTGCTACAGAAAATTCATGCCGGAGAATGAATAACACAATTTTTTGCAGACATGTGATTTCCAGTGTATACTTCGATTCCATGTTTTGAATTACAGACGCATTGGCCTTAATTTCAGGTATCCACTCCATAGAACAGACGTAGTCTAACTCAACAATTAAAAGCAAAACCATTTGCCAAGTCACTTTTACAATTACACTCTATTTTTCCTTATAAAAACAACTTTATTCTGATAATCCTCCTCGTTTCAGCTTCCCAATTTTTTATAGCATAAATAATTTGCATATGTCATGGTTTCTGTACAAAGCGAGGTTCTCAAAGTTAACCAATGAATTTGTGGAAGATTTCCCTCAAGGTCAGTTTAGAAAACAAGTTTAGAACACGCTACGTAATAATTTATGGAATAACAATACTCGTGAATGAAAGATTTGCATGCCGTTTGCCTTTTAGTCTTTTAATTATCTGTATATATTATGCATATTATAATTTCTTTGATATTTTTTATGTAGGAAAGGTCACGTAGTACGTATCCAACTTTTCCGAAGTCTGATAACTGGAATGAAGTACAACGTAAGGTTCACCTATAAATGATTATTTCGTTAGTCTTTATTAGTGTTCCTTCTTGTAAATGTTTTCATTTATAGTGGATTGTTGATTAGTATTTTATCATTGCAGACCTAGTACATTTCCGGAAGCAGGTATCTCTTTTTAGTGCGGCACCATATAGGCGGATACGAATCACCCCCAGTAATTTTGACACTCAGTTTCCTTCTAGAGGGAGACACCAGAGCTCTGATGATGCAAACCTGCACAAGGATTCAATTTTGCCGAGAGCACCCAAACCAAACAGACAATCTAGGGATTTCTCACACGCTGTATAGTCATACGACATGGCCGCTGCCAATTTTCTGCATCGTGAAAATACAGCGACTTGGATCGGTAGTCAAACCAGCAACTTTAGGCGCAGAAGTTCAGCGACAACACATCTTCTAAATACTTCTACTTTGTTTTAATAGATTGTCCAAATAAAATAAAGGAATAATCAGATATATTTACTGATATATTTATTTTCTAAATTTTGCAGCATTCTTACTTAATAAACAAATACTGATATATATATATATATATATATGTATAGATATTGTATGTATATATATATATAGATATATATACCATATTTACTCGAATCTTAACCACCTTTCAAAGGCCGCAACCCCAAATCTCTACACATTTTTGAGAAAAACTATTTTTAAAAAGGCGTAGCTTTTCGTGCCATTCAATGCATTTGTTAAAAAATATATTATAGAATAATGTAAACGTATTATATATATATGAAAGGCTGTTGAACATTTCCAAGCAAAACTCATATCCAGTTACGCTAACGACATATATTTGTTTCATCCGTGTCAAATTTTTAGTGGCCGCTGCTCTACTTTGGTATTTAATCAGCATATAAATTTACCTCCCTTTTCATATATTCGTCATTGTGAAATCGTGTCTTGATACTATTACCTATATCTTTGGTGATTAGGTGATTAAAATAAGCATATACAAAAAATTTCGTCAATATGAAAAGATAAGGATTTTTAGGATAAACTGCATACTGGAGATAAATTGCGGAATGAGATAAAACATTCGATGCAAGCGGTGAGAATGCGCGGTTACATTTTCCTTTTGGAAAAGGATGGAATCTCAATTACTTTCATCCAACGAATGTTTTGCCTCCGATTCTAAGCCGTAACTAATTTTTTGTAGCATTAACACTGGGAAAATATTGCAGCTTAGATTCGAGTAAATTCGTTATATTGTATATATATATACTAGCTGACCCGGCAGGCGTTGCTGTGACTTTGTTTTAATACGTTAATTTAATATTATTCTAAGCTATTCAAAGCAATCAAATTAATCTTCGTTTACAATTTCGGAGGGCTGACATTAACTATAAAACAAAAATGATTTTAGTTTTGCATTTCCTTCATATCCTATTGAAGTGAATATTATAAGGCAGGAAATTACTGACGAAGCTGTTAAGTGACAACATATGAAGATTTAATTTTATAAATGGGGTGAATAACGTTGATTTTTTGCAATTTTTAAAATTATTTTTATTATTTTAAAGTATAACAATAAATATTTTTATATAACTAATCGCAAATCGAGACACAATATTTTTCGGTAACATTCAGCGGTTTCCACCCACGTAAGCATGTAGCATTTAGTTGCCCATTAGAAAAACATGGATTTTCTAAGTCCAAGCATCAAACTAATAGTGTTTGGGTTTTAGATTCCTTTATGGTCATCGTGAAAGTCAAACAAATTGGACTAGAAGCCTTTTGAGTGGTATTGGAGATTCTGACGGTATCAGTGGATACGTGGCAGCAGATTCCGGAGCAACATAACCGAATTTTCGTTTAAACATTACAGTCAAAATGTTTGCTTTAAGAAGTTCCCGGTAATTCTTTTGATGATCAAACGTGCACTGTTGCATAATCTAGGTGGATTTAAATTAGGCAGAGAATATACAGGGAACCAGTTTTCAACCGAAGATTGTGTGGTGACATTCCTGATACATCTAGAGAATTCAAAAACTTGGTTGGAAAATTTACGGTTTTGTTTTCATCAACAATAGTGTCAATTGATTTAAAAGGAATTGGATCACCAGGCTACAACTCTATATCTGGAAGTTTATTTCAACACGATATCAACAATTTTTCTGATTAAGTAACAGGATTACAGAGGCAATAATTATCTATATAATTATACAGTATATCCGGAAAGACACTCTCAATCAGTTCCTTTTTGTCTGAAGAACAGTACAGAAATTGTCTGGCTATTTGTGCATTAGGTACTGGGATGAAGTTCTTCTTCACCGTTTCCAATCTTTGGAAGTTGGTTAGAAAATATTTGCCCCAATTGATCGTCTTGCAAATGCACCCGCGTGTTTATGGTCAATCAAAGTATTCCACGTTTCGAAATAAAAACAATTGTTTTAAACATGCGTTAATCTCATGAGCAAAAGTAGAGCGAGGAATGAATGTGAATGTCTATCGGAAATCACCAAACAGTAGTACAACAGCAACACCGAACATTTTCTCGTTGCCGTTTAAATCTTGCAAAGTTCTATGTAATGCTTTGATTGATTGTTTATGGACCATGGTACACTTCTCCCTGATCATGATTGAATTCATTTGCAATATGTAACCAATCAGCTCTTTTTTTCAATGGTACACATTGCTTCTTGTGTCGTGTGAATGTCCAATGACAGCTTGATGCGGAATGTGCAGTTTTTCTACCATCTAACAAAGTGACAACAATACCCGAAAATGCAATTGCCAATGTAATTTCCTATTGCAATCGTATTTTCGCAAGGCTGCACATGAAAGTTTAGTTAATATAGGGAATGGAAATCCGGAAGCGGGACTCTAATGCAAAGCCAATCGACCTCATTCCAACGTTACCCAGAAAAAATACGGAAGCTTTTGAAATCCTAATCCAGGTTCTCGTTTTCCACCCAGAGAAGCACTCGGTGAATACTCTCGACGCCCCTACTCCTGTAAGTTGTCCCTGAAGGAGGACATTACGATCTTCCGAGGGGGGGGGGGAGGAGTATTGACCTGCATATCATTCGGATTGTAAATTTCGCAGTTCAAAATTTGGAAGATTGGATCCTGAGACCTCACATAATAACTTACGCTATAGATATTAGTGATTACTTTATTTTAATGCCGGATAATGCCTAGCCGCATACAGCTCGTTTTCTGAAGAAAGCTCTTGAAGCTGAAACAATTCAGCGTATAGGGTGGAGATTACGCTAACCGGTTTTTAATCCAATTGATTATGTTTTGGACTTACTCAGACCATGCGTTGCTACATGACAAGACCTCTTGTTACTGTCCAAGATTATGGAGACTACCTCGTCAAGAGTGGAATAGTATTTCTCAAAGTCTCATCGATAACCACATCTCAACCATGCTAAAGAGGAAGTCTTTTCAGTTCGGGGGGAGGGGACCACACCCCATATTAAATATCCAGTATCATTTCCAAACATTCATTTCTTTGTCATTTACATGTAAGCAAATTTCTGCTCTGAAACATCATTTGATATCATGCGAAAGACTTAAAATTGCTACACAAATGTTTCTTGCGTCTTTTTTCCCGCATTCCGGTGTTCCATTTTATGCCCATACATGGATATCGTACAAATGTTTTCCCATCTTTTTGCTTGCATCCATAATTTTTTTAGCAGAGTATATATATATATATATATATGCACTACTAATATTTATAGCAATTTGAAAAGAAATACAGACATGAGGCAGTTTATTGTTACTTATAATTTGGCTGTATCCCCAATTAATAATTTTTAATTGGTTAATGAAATGTAAATTCTTAGGACTATAATTAATTAATTCCATAGTCAAACAATAATTAATAAGTATGTGTTCTACATATTTAAAAAAATGTTATTAAAATTACAATATATATACTATATCTAATATATAAAATTCTCGTGTTACAGTGTTTGTAACCAAACTCCTCCAAAACGGTGTGGCCGATTGTTATGAAATTTTGTGCGTATATTCAGTAGGTCTGAGAATAGGACGTAAACTATTTTTCATTCCGATATTGTAATTAGTTAAAAAGATATTAATTAAAAACCTTAAAATGCTTAATTGTCTTAACCCTGCGCGTTATTTTCCCCGCCTAGCGTCGTGAATGAACAGAGGGTGAAATTTTTCGGTATCCTCGACGTTATTTAAACAGCCATCCGATTTTTGTTTTTTAAATCAGACAAAAAATAATTACAGAATCGGAAAGATAGTTCCTTTCGCCACGATACAGTATAATGTTTTTTGCAAAATAATAATATTTTCTATTTTTTAAGATTTTTTAAAAAAAATAGTTAAAATTGATGCGTTTTTATGAAAATTATTTCGAAATCGTTGCGTACGAATTTATTTTCGTTTTATGAAACCGATATTCTACACTGAATAACTTCAAGCCTTTTTCTTTTAGAACCAGTCATTTAAAAAATAAAATGCCCAAAACTGTTTTTTAAAGATTTTTCGAAAAATTGTCGAAATGTTTAACTTAACATTGAATAACTTCGTTATTTATAAAGATTATCATGCGAAACTTTTGTTGCGTTTGTAGAATAATGTTATCAAACTTCTTTGCAAAGATTGAAAAAATTGCTTAAAAATTACGGATTTAAAATTTTTTTTGTGATTTTCGTAAAATAACGAAATTGCAAGAAATAATCTATACAGTATTTTTTGTACATTTTATATTTGAAAGCCCTTCGTTTTAAAAATTAATGTGTGAAGTTTGAAAGCATTAACTTAAAATTTAAGCCCTAAAAAATAAAAAAAATTAATAAAAAATACTCGATTTTACAGTTTGCCAAGCCTTGGCGTCGAAAAATGGTTTCGCGCCAAATAGCTTTCAACTGTTTCACCTGAAACTTCACATCTAACTCAAGGGTTACACCAAAAAGTTCTGATTTAAACATGCGAAAATCAGCAAATTTGGCGAGTGAAAAAGTTATTTTTGCTTCAATTTTCATCATTTTCTCTTTATATAATTTTCAAAATTCAATCATTATTGATGTCAGATTAAGATGAAAGAATGTATTCAATACATTTCTGAGATTCATTTAAAATATTTATCTGTATAAAATCAGTGATTTAAAAAATAAAAAACCAAAAACTTTTTTGAACAAATTTTAATAAAACACTCAAAATACTTAAATCAATCGTTTAATGATTTCTTCTTTAAAAAAGATAATTGCGTGAAACTTTATTCCCATGTGTCGAACATTTCAAAAAATCCTCACAATTTTACTTCAAGATTTAAAATAGTAGTGAAATTTTGTAATTTGAAAAATTTCTACTTCTCTGTCTTTTTTTCAGCATACAACTATTTTTAAAACGGCTACATTTTCGTTTCCGAGGACTGAAAAACTGCAACGAAAGAATTAGAAAGTGGGTGAGTCATTTATAAATTCGCATTGTTCACCTACTCGAGAGTTTTTGGCGACGGACTTCGAAATTTTAAGCCACGGTCAAGTGATGAGGACGACACCTGAGCCCCCCCCCCTTTCACTAATCTCTCCTAATTACCACTCCAACTTAAGAACAAATTTCGAAAAAGGGAGTTTTTATGACATGGTTAAAGAAATCACTCACATCGCGCGCATACACATAAGTGCTATGGTCCTAAGGGAAACAGGAAATTCCCATGGGGATGAAGTTATTCACTCGGTAAAAGCCCGTGCAACCCTGGGGTAAGCGGAGAGGAAGGAAACAAATAAGTCAAAGTAATTTCGAAAAATAATATTGGAAGTGCTGATTTTGTCAAGAGAAGGGAAAATGTTAAACGAGAAAGCCATGATACGCACTCACGGGCCATGCACTCACATCGTACGTGTCACGCCCACACAGAAGTGCTGGCGTCAGAAATAAAGAAGGAAATTAACATGAGGATTATGTTATACCCTCGGTAAAAGCCGTGCAACGCCGGGCCGGGTCAGCTAGTATATATACATATTTATTTAAAGAAGCATAAACTACATAATTAAAAATAAATTTAAAAAATTAAAATGGCCAAAAATATTTTCCTAATTACTTGAAAATGAAGTAAATAAATTTAGGATCATTCTGCTGGACTATCCATATTCTTTCTGAAAAAGTACAAAAGAAATATGATAAAAAATGTACAAAAATTTTGATATTAGGGTAAAAAAGTTCTTAAAACCAATGAATTGTAATGTTGAAATCTGCCCAAATGTGTTTAGATGTTTTAAGCATAATTTTTTAAAAATATCACCGATGAATTTTGTAATTCTAGGGATGCTGTCTTTCTGACGTTTGCTTGTTTTCTCCTTAACGTAGCTTCTTGTACTTTTTTGACTCCAAGTTTCCTATTACAAATGCATTTGCAAGCTGTTTCAGATACTTCCTTTTTAAGTTGATTTTCTAGATTTTAAGTTAAATTATTTATTTAGCTATTAATTGTAGCCTTTAACAAAAATTTGACCAGATAGTTATACATTACTCTAAATTGCAAATGTCGGAATATCAACTTCTTCAAATGCAGATTGAAAGCGGCAAAAGTGAGTGGATAAATTAGTCAAATATATATTGTCATCAAGAAATAAAACCAGATTCCTCTCGAATGTATTTCTCAGAAGGTTGCATCCACTGAACAATTAATTAAAAATATTTGTTTGCTTTATGCCTTTCTTAAATTTTCTATTTAATTTGTAAATTTTTAAAATAAATACTGTAATATGTCTTACGCAATTTGTTTCACAAATTGAACTTTGAGTAAATGACGAGGACACAATGCATTAAGTACTTCCCTTTTCTTATTTCCACATTACACCACGTTGCACCACTTACATGCAAATGTGCATATTATTCTCTGAGTCAGATCTATGGTATAACCAAACTCGTATTCGCTACTCAATTCCAAATTGCTGTCCTTGTGCTCAAGATGGCGAAACCAATTTTTTTTACAAATAGGACAATTTTACATAAATTTCCATTTAATTTGGCGTATCATATATTGTTCAAGAAACAATTCGGCAAAAAATGAAACATATTAAAATTCCGCATTTTTTGTATTAATTTATGTCTTTATACATGAAGAAGATGGCAATTTTCCACAAAATGCCTGAAAATGTGTCAGATAAAAATGTTTGAACGTAGTTTTCAAGCTTCTCGAATTGAATAACTTTTTAGCAAATAACTTTTCCAAAATTGTCAATCGAAAGATTCTTGAAAGAAAAAAAATAGAATGATAGTAGAAATATCACCTAAACGTCGATATTTACATTGGCAGCATACTGCAAACAATATATTACATCTCGTGATGATGTTTCTCAGGTTATCAAATATTTATTTTGGGAAACCAAATATCTTCAAGATATACTTTCATTACAGCATAGACGACAATTACTTTAAACATTCTTATGTATATTAATTTACAATTTTTTTTCTATTTGTATGTTAACATAAAGACAGAAAAAATTTGTAAGTACAATGCAATAGAATTCTTAATGTAAATTCTTAAAGAAAACATCAATATCAAAAATAGCGTGAAATTTCTTTGAGAAAGATAGTTTTTATAAAACAAAATATATTACATATCAGTATAAAATAATGTAGAAAATAAGAGCATTTCCCCACCAAATAATAAAATTAAATTCCAGAGGGAAGAAATATGAAAAATCTGAAGAAATAAAATAAAATACATTTACCTAAGAGCGTAAGCAGTCATGAATTTCACAATTTCAAAAAGTATTCAGAGATATGAAATTGTATATTATGTTAGTGGATCATATTATTTTCGGTTTGAAAAATACTGCCTGGAACTGTATTCACAGATAAATGATCAAAACGGGTTTTATTTCCTAATATACGAGTTTTCAGCACATTTTTCATTTATGTTCACCATCTCCTTGTTTTCTTTTTTTTAAACTTATTTCTTCTTAGATTTTCACTTATGGTACTGCAGAACAACATAGTGTAGTACAAATAAGGTAGAACACGGCTTTTATTTGAAAAAAAAAAAAACTAAAATACAAAAAAAAATTTTTTAAAAATAAATAAAGGGCGTAAACACGTTTTAGCCGTGATTTTGAAAAAGTATTAGAAACGAATAACTTTTATTTTTATTTTTAGAGTCAGTTAAATTAGAAAAGACATAAAAAAATGTTTTAAAAATATTATTACAAAAAAAAAAGTTATTTAAATACAAAATTTTTGTCAGGAAAACGAAGAAAAAATTACACAGCTTCAAAACATTTTCCTTTTATGAAAAATGTTTCTACAATAATATTGTGACAAAATATAGTTAGGACTTGTATACAAGGGTTTCTTTCCCGGGAAAATTTCATTCTTCCCCGTAAGATTTCTATACTTTTTGAATTTCTGGGAACTATTCTTTGTTCCCGGGAACAATACGTGACTGAAATAATCTGAGGCAGCTAGTTTTGGCTTCACTGTGGATTTCGACCTCCGATATAAATTTTAACTGACCACACTGTTGCAATTTTCCAATCCTTCTCCCCCGAAATCCTTGGAAGGAGATATGTTCGTTTGATCCCCCAACACAGTTGGATTAGAATGTAATAAGAGAAACAGTAGGTTTGAGAGTTCACGTAAGGCTGGAGAGAATTTTTGCAGCTTTTCGTAGGAAAGTGTACGTATACTTGAAATACTGGTCAGTTCCTGTCTATCTGACGAACATCACATCGTTAATTAAAAGTATTACATTTTAAAATGAACATTATTTTTGGTTTACTAGCAGGGCCATTTTGATGAAGTCGTGACATCTTGATTTACATTAATAACGCAAATACTTATACTTAATATTTGTCTTTATTATAAATATTTAATTGAATCAAGGTTTGAAGAAAAGTCAATAAACCCCCAGATTAAGAAAACTTTTTAAAAAATCTCCAAATATTTCTTATGTCTTATTTTTTTAACCAAACTATTGTGGGATATTATTAGATTACTGTTTAGTTGTTTTGGGGCAACAGAAAAATTGTAATTTCATAAACAAGAAATCAGTTGCACAAATACAAGCTATGAAAAGCAATAATTCTTATTTCAAACTTAGTTATCGTTACTCCAGCAGCAAATAAATTTTCAAGTATTTGTGTGTGTATGTTAATATTTATCTCTTAGTAGCAACATTAGAAAAATAATTGATTCAGGATTAATTTAAAAAAATGAAAATCAATCCTCAAACATGAAACGTTGTAAGGCTTTAAGAAAAATTCCTCATACAACAACTGAAATTGAGGGAGGATTTTGATCTGACGGTTTTTCAAAACAAAGCTAAGATTTAGGCTGAAAATTCACATATTATTTAGACTCCATACAATAGAAATCTATTGGATTCAATAATACTATACTTTGATGCTAAAGCTACAATACGACTCTAACTTCTTAAGTGTCACCGGCGTATTTAAGCATCTCGCTCAACTAGAGTGTTAATTATACAGGACGTATATATATGTCTTTCCGAAGTCCGATCTTTTCTGTGCATTGATATCCATAAAATTATGTCGAAGGCTTTAGAATACAACAAAAGGACCTTAACAGCATTTGCATAGAAATTACTTATTTTAGAAGATTTGCTTATTTTTTCCCTTTCCTTACCCCTCCCCCCAATATATAATATGCACACGCTTACGTGGGAAATGGTGACATTAGGAGGCGAATCGCACAAATTTTAATCGGCAGTTAAGGTATTAATTATAATTCATACGTTATCAAGATAAGTGTTAATTTCTGTATGTAATTTAGTATATGTGTGTGTGACAAGCCCTTTGGGTCACTGGTAATTATTAAACTTGTTCTTAACTTAATATTGTTAAATAAGTATAAAATGTGCATTGTACAGTACTGATGCACATTTAAGTGTATTATATCAGTGTAAATGCGTATTTTATTTTTATTATGTCAAAATGTATTTTGTTTGCTTGCCTTCAGTAAATTAATATTTTTTTAAATAATTTTTTTACCTCGACTTCTCAATATGCTCACGTCCCTCCAGGGGGGACGTCTATAGTTTGAGAAACGCTGGTATAACCTTTTCAGTTTATACACACACACACACATATATATATATATATAACGATGGTGACGGATTAAGTAAAGGAGGACGACTTTTGGCGAAGATCTTGATAGCGTGACCGGTGTTGGTATTTCCGTAAGGTTACTATTTACGATGGTTGATGATGCCTTTTCATTATTATGCAAGAGGCAGTCCTGGAAAAGCTATTCTTCTTTATTAATACTGAATATGTAGACACCATAGGACATAATCACGAACAAACATACACACACACACAACACAAATACAAAGCACACTGAAGCCTGCTACATGTTGAAACAGGAGACAAGAGAGCGCGTAACCGTGTGCTCCGGTTTTTTTTTATACTGGCGGTGAAGGTCGTACGACTCTTTTGTAACAGGAGTCGTGATTGGATGCAAATGCACGCGAGCAATTAGATTAAGATTATAACGGTCTTGTGCGAAAGAACTAGGAAATAATTTAACGGGGTGAAGTTAAAGAGAGTTAGAAGAAGTCATTACACACACACACACATATATATATATATTTAATCAGATTTATTAAATAAGATGAAGACTTTTCACATTTCTTCATTATTTTAATTTTAGGTCAGCTGGAGCTTTCAAGTTCATCATAAATGCGCTTCAGCTTTTTCCTGATCTTTTATTCAGAACTTTCCAAAATATTCACATAAGAAACAAAACACCCAGAAAAATATAATTTTCCGATAAATTAAAATATCTAAAGGATAACCTTGACAGTGAAATATATATTCATTTTATTCACTCCTCTGGAAAAAGTAGACTGTTCCATTTTCAGTGCATAATGTTACGAAAATCTATTCCAAAGAAAGACAAACGGACCCACCTAAAACAAAGAAAAACGACATCTTCATCCATCTGGTTGCGAGGATTGTGGTTTCCGAAAATTCAATTCTTCTTGGCCGTTCCTGGATCCCCCAGTGGCTGCGACCGAGAGACAAAATAAATCAAAAACGCACCTCTTTTCGGGGGAAAATATTTTACTCCATGGAGGGAACAAAGAACACGGGTCAGGGATTATTTGGTAGTCTGATGGAGGACAACTTGATGGATGGGTTAGCCCGCAAGGGATAAGGTGTAGGGAAAAAAAGGGAAAAAATAAATTTTTGGAATCGATGTGATTATTATGAGTAACTCGGTTGACACGGATAGATTGTACTTTTTTTCCTGAGGCCTGAAGACAGTGGTTGAGGTAAAGCTAAAAAAAACAGGCTTTGACTGATTGCTGTTGATTATAAAGGATGGAAGATTAATAGCTTTAATGGCATGTTTTGAATTTCGAAGTTCTTATGATCCCATGAAATTATTAATAAAAAAGTGTGCATCAATTTACAAGAAATGAACAACTAATTACTTTATTAACCCTTACTTTCGTACTTGCAATTATTTTTGGAATTCTCTAAGTTCATTAGTTTTGATTGTTGGAGTTAACCGAATGAAATATAAGGGTTATACATAAATTATACTAATTGTATCGAACGTGAATTTTATTTACCATGAACTATGGCGCATAACATGCACTTTTAACACAAAAAATAGGATCGAAGTTTACGCGTGGGCCTTATTCTCTGGGTATACAAAGAATAGCTAAAAAATAAGATAAAATAAATAAGATAAAATAAATTAGACCTCTGCATAGATCCTAATGTTGTTTATTTAAAAGTATATATATATATATATATAATGACATATCTTCCGAGCTTAAAGCGGTGCACAGAGTTCTGGAAGTATACTATTTTTCAAACGCCTGTGATAATACCCGAATAAGTGGCTCCGAATCAGAAGAGCATTGCTTATATATGTTATGTTATGAAATCCGGCATTCTATAGAATACCTAGGCATTGTATAGAATGGCTAAACCTAGCCGGCAATGTATAAAATGATTCCTATTTCACACATTGACTAGGCATTCTATAGAATGCCTAATGAAAAACCGGCAAAGTATGAAATAAATCACAGATTAGTTTCGAATATTGTCAATTGGCAAAACATAAAACTTTTAACGCTTTTTTCAGGCTCAGAATCTGTTAATTTTACATTGCTGTTTGTTCTGAAATATCAAAATATTCAATTTTACCTAATCTTTTTAAACAAAAGATTGGTTTATTGGTAAGCGATACTAATTGTCGCCGGTAATTTTGACACTCAGTTTCCTTCCCAGAGGGAGGCACCTGAGCTCTGACAATGCGAACGTGTTCTAGGAATTTAATTTGCCAAAATTAAATTCCGGATTCTGGGTATGTGATATTATTCTGAAATAACTTTCAACCAAATACAAAAATGTTACACGTTATGATATTGAACCGTACATCCGTCTTTGTGAACCTTGCCAGAAAAAACAGAAAACTATTTTAAAAAAACGTATTGTAGTAAAAACTTTGATTTTTTCCGAATGCCAGTATATTGGCACTTGTAATGAGTGGAAATTAGAATGGTTTCTATAGACTTGGAACTTCTGATAGAATTTTAATATACGTATATGCGAAATCACAATTTAACAATATTTTTTTTAATTGCAGTCACATTATTTTGTCAGAATAACATTTGTACTTTTAGGACTGTAGTCATTGATATAATATTCTTATCATAACCTTTTTTCACACTTTGCCTAAATAGCTTTAGGCATTCTATAGAATGTCTAGCCATTCTATACAAAGCCTGTCAAAGTATGCAATAAATCTCATATTTCATACTTTGCCTAAAAACGATCGGCATTGTATAGAATGCCGGCATTTCATACTCTGCCGGTAACATATACATAAAAAAGAGGGTGCTCGCGTTATACACTTGCGCGTTGAATATACCTATAAATTAAAAATTGCAGCTTGAAAATATAGTTCCGTGTTATACACCGGTGCGCGTTATACAACGGATTGTACTGTAATTGTTATTGAGAAATTAATGCACTACTGCAACTGCAATAGATGGTATTTACATTATTTTCTGACTTCTTTTATGTTGAACGTATTGTAAAATATTATTGTGCATTATTTCTTAACGAAGGAAATTTACCTACATATTATAGCGTCCGTCGACCATTTTGTCAAATGTAAAGATGTCGCCAAACGCTGAGAGATCCAGCCAATGTTGGAAAACCATTCCCATTCTTTTACAGACACAATTATATTGTTTGCATATACGATAACAGCATTTGGTGGCATATTTTGATTTGGCAAATTTAACTGATAGTATAGTATTTAAGTACCAAAAATAAACAATAACAAAAGAGAATATTTTTTTAAAAAAATAATATTTAATAAATTTTAACTTCTTTCAATTTTTATAATGATCTTGAGTATTTATTATAACATTTAAGCAATTTATCATTCGAATGTATTACCATATTTAGTGTTTTTACAATTCATACCAGCTATTATTTTAATATATTTTGTGGTTTAAATCTAACAAAAGGTTGATGATATTTTTAGATGTAAAAATGATTTGTTCAAAATAATATATACGTATGCATATCTTACATTTGCTATACTTAACTTTGGCATTCGAAATAAATTTTATCCCAGTAATATATTCTCACGAATCAAATTATTACGTATTAATTCTACAAAATCTAAAATTACTTGTTTGTAAAATTGATTTTTCAAACAATTAAAATTTGCAGTAATTTTGTTGTATGCAATTGTGTTGTACTATTTCAGTGAGTTTTGTGAAATAAGATGAGAGTTTTGACAAACGTTATGAAAATAAATCATCATTAAATGTAAATTATATGTAAATAAAATTTAATCAATTATTTTTTTTGTATTTAGCTTTTTAGCATTTTGAACAGTCTTGTTCATAAAGTAAACATTAAATTTATGTCAGAATTATCATATTTAATTTTTTTAGTGTATTTTTAGAATTATTTCTTCTTTACTGTTTTACACAATAAAAATGTCCACGATAGAAATAAAAAATGAAAGAAAGTCATTTTTGACGATATACCAAACAATAATTTAATAACTATTCAGTTCAAAAAATACAAATAATAGTGTTTTTAGAACTTTATTCCAAAAAAAAAAACTAAAAAATATTTAGTACTTCTTCTATTGTTGAAGCTTTTTTTCCATAAAATACGCTTTCGACTTAAAACTGCTTCGAAATGGTATAAGAAGTATTCTTTCTTTATATTTTACGCAAAGAGATGGCTTATTAATATTCATTAGTGAACATCTTACAAGAAAAGGGCTGTGTTAAGCCTCGAAAACAGGGGTAAAAAAGTTTTTGTGATCGAGAACTTAATTTTTGGATCAGAGTCAAGAATTAAGATATCTGTCTTTCATCTATTGAGGAAAATTAAAATTTGATTATTATTTTTTATTATTATTAACATGTTTTTTATGTTTATGTTTTTATTTTTAGGAATAAACCCATGACTTAAAATCTATCAAGGAAAAGGAAGAAACCGTCAAATATACTTAACTGGATTTGATGAGGATAATTATCTTTGAAAATGTTTTTCATTTTTTATGGAGATTAGGAATTTGAACAAATAAACTAAAAAGGCATTTGTATATCAGATTTGTTTTTGACTGAAATGTATATATACTGAAGTTTTTGACGTACGAAGTCCGTTTGTTCTTTAAAAAACAACAACAATATTTTGTTTCAAAAACCTTTAGTTTAAAATTGTACATACTTTTGCCTATTTTTCTCCATAGTTGCAGTGTTTATTAACGCACTTCAACTAAGTTTTGAGAATCCTCTTCAAAGAACTCTGGTGTCTAATCGGACAGCCACGAGTTCAAGGCCGCTTTCACTTCTTCCTTGTCACTGAAGCTCCAAACCAAGACTGTGTTTGAGGTACTGGAAAAGGTGGAAATCGTTAGAGGAGCAGGGTCGGGGCTGTATGGTGCATGGTCCAAAACCTCCCAGCCAAAAGATTCCATTACGTTCCGAGTCGTTCGAAAAGTGTGAGGTCTTGCGTTATCGTGGGGGTGCAAAACACCTTTTGAAAGCATGCCACGCCGTTAAGAAGTGAAAGCAGTCGTGAACACTTGGCTGCCTGACCAGGCGGCAGACTTTGAAGAGGATTTTCAAAAATTAGTTCTAAATAATGACAAGTGCATTAATAAACACGACAACTATGTAGATAAATAGGCAAAAGTATGTACAATTCTAAAATAAAGCTTTTTTGAAACAAAATATTGTTAATTTTTAAAAAAACATACGGACCTTACTTAAAAACAGCCCTTGTATTTTTGGATAGTTAAGTTTGATCTTATAAACGATCATTTGTATTAACTGAAAAATAAGATTATCTTTATTCTACCAGGAATGGAAAATAAGTGAGCATGATACATATTGTTTGTAAATAATTTTCGTTATAATTAACACATATTGTGACTTAAAATAAAATCCATATTGTTAGCTTTTGTTCTTTTTGAACCAGAATCTCAGTATTTTCAACTGTTGGTTGATTCAAAGAATTTTAAGTATTTATGTTATTTCAATCATTTTATTATGAAATAATGTTAATAAATATCTAACATAAAAAGAATATTGTAATTGAACCGAGGGGAACAGCATTGCTTAAAGTTGCATATTAAGAAACAAGGTTGTAATAACCGTTTTAGAAAGCATGTTTGAAATTTAAGTTTACTATTTATGTTACTTTTTGCTATATGCATATATATATATACATGAAATATGAATATATTTTCCTTGATTAATAAATATTATGTCCATGTTGTCGTGGCATACTTGAGGAGTCTCGGTACAGTTTAATTCTTATGTATTCATGCAGCAGGACATTTCAAGCAACAAACAAAAAAAAAGAACAACACAACAAAGACAAACACGAGCTACAGCTATTTACAACATGATGAAGGCAAAAAAGAGCTTTTCCAATATCTCTGGACTTTTATACTAAGCGGTAACAGGAAGTCTTGGAATCCACGTAATTTCCGAAAATAGAGTCTGTGATTGGTGGAAAGATACCGTCCGATAGATTCTGATGTAATCTTACTTTAAAAACGCATGATGTCAAATTTCAAGAGATATGCCTACTATTATCCCGTTAAGCGGGTAAACTAGTTAACTATTTACGCGTGAGTCCTGAAGGCGAAGACCATTACAAATTAAAAAGTTGTTTAGATGAATTTAAAGGGAATGTGTGTTGTGTATGTGTGTGTAAATACATGGCTGCGATAGCCGATTGTTCATAAGAAAGAGTTCGAGGGTGGCATGCTTTGAGTCACGGTTTCGAAACCTAGTTCAACTGAAGACGCAGCGTCTACAGAGGCTGATTCCTGTTAAATCTGTCAAGGCTATTTTTATGCTCTGAAGGAATACTTAATATAAAAAAGAACATATAAAAGCTGTAGTTTAGTTTCGTGGAGTTAGAATAATGTTTCTTGACTTTAAAACGATTTTTCTGAAGAAAAAAAAAACGTTTCGACCGTTGCGAGTGTTTAGTAATGCCGTACTCTAAAGCAACAGGAGGGCTACTACGGAAGGGCCTCCTAATTTTGAACCAAGATTAAGTGACGCGAGTACGACTCCTTCTCCAAACTATTACAACACACTAATGGGAGGATTTTGAGCCAAGGCAGATTTAATGTGCATCTTTCTCTCTACACAGAAAATCATGAGTGAAATCAGGACCAACCAATGGGCTAGGCGAGACCGTGCATCAGGGCTGTCAAGCTCAAGGAGGTCCTTGGAACCTGACCACCAAGCAAGCCAAATTTCAGATATTATTGAAAAGTTTATGTTATTTTCAATTTTTTCACCTTTCTTTAAAATGTTACTTGAAAATAAACTTCAAGATCTATGAAAAATCTTACCATACTTATTATTACAAATTAAAAAAAAAACATTATAAGCTAGTTTCACTTTTGAATATTTCGTAATCTTAGCAATACACTGTTGTCATTTTGTCCTGATGGTTAAAACACTTCTACTATTATACAGAACTTACACAAAAAATTGCAGTTAATTATGTTCAAAACTTTTTTAGCAATCGCTGACTCCGTTTAATTATTTTCAAAAAATCATATTTCGAGTAAAACGCGTTTTAAGTACGTGCTCGTTAATTCAGTGGGTCCGAAAGTCTTGTGGGTGGTCACAGCAGAAACCACGAGTGCAGGGGGCTGGAGATTATTTCCCTCCCCTTCAGTCGCCATCTATCGTTAAGAAGTCCAACCTATCTCACAGGCAATGGCAACTTTCATTCCTTCCCTTCGGGAAGGACACGACAACAACAAAAAAACGCGTTTTAAAGTGTGACATCTTGCTTAAAGTAATGACATCTGCTTTTACTAAAACACTTGTAGTTTTTGTTCTAGTGAACGGAAAATTAAAAACTTGGTATTTTTATAAGGCTAATAAGATGGCCTACAAAATAAAAGCACAAAAAAATTTGTCAATTTTTGACAAAATTCACAATTTTAGGGTAGTTAGGTTAAGTAGTAGGGATAAGAGCTTCTTTCCTCTTTAATTCCTTTTAAGAAGGAAGTAATTCGTAAATACCCTCAAAAAGTTAAGGTAATATTTTACGTACAGACTCCGATTTTTGAACTACTCATATTAATAATACTTTACTTTGATAACTTTTGATAACTCGGCATGTGAAAATATGTACGAAACGCACCATGTACTATTTTATTTTACATCAGTAAAAGAAACTATTGATCTTTCTATGAAGAGTGTACTTCATTTCTTTCTGAATCGGTGAAGAAATAGCTGAAGCAAAGCAAAGTTTTCTCAAAGGAAAATTATTTGGAATAAATTTATCTTATCCCCCCATTTCCCAACAACCTGCAACGATACTTCTAAGTGTGTCAGAAGCCATTCCGTTTTCCAATTTTCTTCGAAGAACCTTATGACGAATTCCAAAAATCGTTTGAACGTCGTACAACATTTACCAAAACACTTCACTCCCTTTACTTGAATATCGATGTTTTAAAGTTCCGCAAGTGTGGCAATATATTGGAGAAAGACATCGTTATTTGAGTATTATTGATCACAACCTACCAAACATTTCGCTGAAAGCTGGAGATACGCATAATCGAGTTATATTTCTTTGGAGGCGGGGACAGGAATTTGAAATTCAACGCAGGTCGAGTAATTTTTCCCTTAAGCCTTTTTTTCTTAGAACGTTTTTAGCAAAAATATTTCGTATTCCGCAAAAATGCGAAAGAAACCTTCCATCTCAATTTTTTTTTACAATAAAATTATTTTTTTCCTTGTTTTTATTTCCCTTTTATTTTTGCAAAAAAAAGGAATGGAATTTATTTTTGACATTTCTTTACCTTGACATCGCATATTTTTTTTCACTGGGTTTTTGAGAAGAGATATATTTTGTGTCGAAATATTTCTTTCTCTGTCTTTTTGTTTGGTTTCAGATATAAGAAAGACAAAATTTATACCTATATATAAGGAAAAAAATGCCGATACTTTCGAAACAGGAAACCGAATGTACAGAAACCACAAAAAGACGAAGATTGTTTTCCCCTTTTTGTTGTGAAAAAATCATTCGCCTTTTTCGCGCAATTTATTTATTGACCGTCGGATCAAAAAGCTGATGGAGTCGCCTTTCTAATTCATGGACTTTTTCGAATAGATAAGCAATTTTGTTCAGTATTTCCTCTTGATAAAGAGAAATTTAATGGAATGTTTTCTGAATATCTTACTTTTTAATATCTTTGGAAATAGAGAGAGACTACGGAAGTATTGCTAAACATAAAAGAAAAGAATTGTGATTACAGTGTTCCTAATGAATATTTCTAAATAAAAACGGCAAGTGCAATTCCCATAAACTAAAATTTTTATGTTTGAAGAAATATAACATTTCTCAGATGATTAAACTCATCAACATTGTATGATTTAGAAAACCATTATTATTTAAGGCAACTAGATTGTTATACGGCTTCAGATTTTATTTTTTTTTATTTTACTTTAAGAACATTTATAGCATTTTGCTGCATTCTTAGACGCATTATTAATGAGAATTCGATATATAGAACAATATAAAATTGCGTTTTAAAATTGTAAACAAATTTTAATGTATCTCTGATTCAAGCACAGTTTCTCCAAAATTTGTTATAAAGATATATATATATATATATAAATATATATAATTTGCATCTATCAATTTGCATCTATCAATTTACAGAAATATTGTTTTGAATTTTTTACTTAGGAATGATAACTTAACTACCAACAAAATAGATAAATTTAACAATATCAAGAATTTCTTCCAATGCTGCTTAGATCATGACTATCCTTTTAACTTCTTAAGAACATATATTCATCACAAATACATTAATCGTCTTGCTATTTCTGATTTCAAAACCACCATACAACAATAGGATTTCAAAGTCAGCATTTTAGTGGTTTTGCTGTGAAGATTCTGTTTTAACACTCTTCACACAGTTTATTTTTTAAACACCCTTCTTAAAAATCCTATAATATGAAAAATTTCTGCATTTTTAGCAACCAAACCAAATTTCTACATTTTGACAACCAACCAATTTTCTACATTTGTGACAACCAACCAAGTTATAGCCTACCAAATTTGAATGTAATCTTTCTTGGCGTCTTCCTTACAAGCTGGTATAAAGGATGCGTTTAAGTGCAATTTAGATTTTTATCACAACATATAAAAGCTTTCCATCGGTTTCAAGAGTGTTGGATCTCCTGGAATAAGCTCTGTGAGCAGAAGTTTTAAAATCTTTTTGGAAGAATCCTTTTACTGGGTAATTCTTTTGATATTTTTCTGCTTAAACATTTTGGGAGAATTTTTTGCTTAATAGTAGTCGGTTGTTCTTTCATATTTCTATGAGATTTTTTATACTTTGGATTTTTTATACTTTGGATTTTTTATACTTAGAATTTTTATACTTTAAATTTCTATTTATTTTATTTTGGTCTTTCCTACCGAGTTGCAAAGGGGAAGGTTGGCGCCTTCAAACTAGTTTAACCCCACTTATTCGGTCCTAAGTCCGAAATTGCATTTTGACTCGCTAGGTTCTTATTTGTATTTCATTAGATTTGATCTTAATTTTTTTTCCCCTGTTATGTTCTATATTTTATATAAAAATTTTTTTTTCCATATATATATATACTTAACATATACTAATTTTTTTACTATACAACAGTAACGTAATTTTTCTGCATTGTTCTATTTTGAGAGTTCTATATTTTTTGTGTAAAAATTAAGGAAAATTTAAATGAATAGTTACAAATCCTTAAAATAAAATTTTGTATCTTAAAATGATAATTGTGGCTAGTTTTGCACTTATATATGGTGTAGCTCTTAAGGCTGTTTTCGCCATTTGTACGACAGTGTGGATTTAACTCGGAGCACATTTTCGGGCAGAAACAATGCTTGAATTTTTATAAAAAATTGTGGCATTGTAACTCATGCATATGTTTCTAATATAGTGTTTTTAAAATTTCAAAATATTTCATAAATAATCGGTTTTTTCTTTTAACATGTAAAAGGATAGCTCATTTAGCATTACGGTATAAGGGTGAAACACATTTTATAAAAGAAAAAAAATGCGTCAACTCGGATAAAAATAAGTAGAATGATAAAATAAGTGATGCCAGAATATAATATTAATGTTTGAATACTTTTATACGTAAAAAATATTCCGAATTTTGGTCTTGTTCTTTAACACTAGCCGAAGATAGCCTTAAATTATACCTCGAAGCTGTGATATATTACAAAGTGAATCTTGAGGATTATCCTAAGTAAATTACACAGCTTGTAAAGTAGACGATTGACATTTCTTAACATTTGAATAAACCCATGAATAATTATTTATTTTCATAACTGTTGATTTTACTTTTAAATAAATAAATATTCATACGTATGAATGCAAAAAGCAAAGATGCTTTTGTTATAATTTTCAAAATAGTGTTCTATTTAAACTAAAAAATTCTTTAAGTGGTGTTAACTTTTATCACTAGCACGTCCGTCGGTGTCCATTGGACATCGAAGCCTGTTTAGTTTATTCTTTTTTCTGCATTTTTGCAGCGAATTTGAGACTTTTTCGTGACTTTAATCATTTTTCATGGGGATTGCACGCAAAACGTTTTGTGGTTCTAGGTTAATAAAGAGAGATTTTACAACTAAATATACCTAGAACGTCTGCTAGTGTCGATTCGACACAAAGGCAATTTATCATTATAAATATCTGTCATTCGACAAAATATAGTTCACTAAGTAGATACCAGTATTAAAACAAACTTCCGGAAGTAATATCGTACATTTATTTGACCTTGAATGCAGTGTTGTTCGGTTCATAATGGAAATGAGTCAGTTATGCTTAAGTCGTTGTGTCTAAGTGTTTCGTTACACAGAATTTGCTTACCTGTTCATAAAAAATATTATTCGATTTTCGAACCTTGTGCAGAGCAGACACCATGAAACGATGACACGATTCATGGTGTGATTTCATTCATGTTGCGATTCATTCCTATTCTAAACGACAAACGATTAGAATAGGTCTAACCCCTGATGGAATTGCTAATTTGTTGCGGGAGCTTTCTGGGAATGAATTGGATGGTGGAGAGCTAGCTGTCTTACTCTAATTTAGATTCCAATGAAGACATAAGATGGAGTGAAAGTGAATGTGAAAAATCTAAAGAAAGTGTAGATAAAATTGACAATGTTAAAGTAAGTCCTGATATATATATATGTCGTTAAAGATGGCACAGAAGCGATACCGCATAACAGTAATGTTCCTGGAAGATTTGTGACTTGAAATGTTTTACGACAAACTAGTGGTCTAACACACAAGCTTCATAATGTCAAACATAACATCAAAGTCACATTTTTTTATGACATAAAAAGTCATAATATATGATTAGTACATAAAATAATATTAAAAAGTCTTAAAACTAAACCCTACTGAACAGTACTCCCGTAATTATTTAGTTATATTACAATTAGTTTATACATTTTATATCATGGTGTCGAAATGACACCGTTGGACTTAAAGGGTAATCGAAATCCCGGACGTTCTAGTTTTAAGTCTCTTTTGCTGACCAATAAAATTGCAACCTCACGGAGGAATCAAGTGAATTAATTTACCCATCTCAAATATACATACATATATATATATTACTTAAAGTAATAGTTAAATAACATATATATTTATTTTCTGATCAAAAAGATTAAAAATTTTTAAACTGAGAAGTTTATATATATTTCTGGAAAATATTTTTAGAATATATCGGGATGATATATTTTTCTCTTAATTCATATAGAATAAACTTATTAATAATTATTATTGACCTTGGTTAATCATGGCACAGTTTATAAGGCATTTATTATTGGATACTTAATTTTTAGTTATTTGTTAGGTTGAAAATGTTTAAAAAAATGATCATTTATCAGATGTTTAAACTCAGTGATATTAAAAAGGGCTTAAAAATACAAATAAGAACATGCTAAAGAATTTAAGATCTTACATATGAAATGTAAATTTGCAGACATTGGAGAACTGAATTTTAGAAAAGGAATGGATTCTTATGAGTGAGTGTATATTAACGTTGCACTGTTCTGCTACTCGAGGGCATTTGGTGATGGACCTCAAAATTTTGAACTACGGTCAAGAGACGAGGACGACACCTGAGCTGGAACCCTCTCTCCTAACTACCACACCTTCGGGAGGACATTTAAGCCCTCGAGAGATTTAACGTGCATCGCCCCAATACACGGCGGGCCTTTAGTGGTATCGGGCTCTAACTCATGACATGCCAGTTATGAGTCCGTTACCTTGACCACTAAGCTACTGCAGCCACTGGATTCTCTTGGATCATATTGCTGATTTCGTCTTTTTGAACCCCTCAAATGCCGAGGAAAATTTACGAAATTCACCCTCCCCCAGTGCTACCGTTTCTTCCACAGACACGTGTAGCTACATGGTTTATTTTGGGAAACGAAATGGCATGTTTTTTTCCCCCAACTAAAAGTTGTTTACTTGTACTTTAAAAAAGAAAGGGAAAAAAGTATAAAATATATAATAGAATGAAAACAAAAAAAATTAATGTCTAAAATTAGAATATAATAATAAAAAAATTATAACTTTTTTTCTGTTCTGTGGTGTACAAATAAACCAGAATTACTTTCAGTGCATTCGTACAACAACAAAAAATAAGAAGCTCCTATTACACTTGGTAAGTGAAAATGAGACAACAAATGAAGAATAGAAAAAAGCACACTCAAACGAAAAAAAAAAAAAAAAATTATTAGCTATGAATTGTATCGCTTCTTGAATATACCCTTTCCCAAATTTCCTCCCGACCTCTTCTCCGAAATAAGTAAATTCTTTAGAAGCGCAGTCAATAACATATTATTGTATTCCAAAGCCGTGGAACTAATTTTAAACAGAGCAGCACAATGCAAAAATTCCTCCTTTGGAAGGACGATTGTACATGCAAGAAGCACTAAAGGCACCAGTTCAGCTTTATACTTATACTTTTTTTTTGAAAATATGTTCTGATTTTTAATGCACTGAGAAATTGCTTCAATTCATATCTTTTAAAATTAAGAAAACATTGTAAGGTGATATGAAAATTCAGGAACTGTTTTTTCTTTGTGTCGTATTTATTCATGGGAAATAAGTGGGAACTAGATTAAATATATATATATATATATATATATATATATATATATATATATATAGCAGTAAATAATTCAAAAGAAGACTAATAAATCCCAAGCATCCTAAGATCAGACCGGAAGAACCAAGAACATGGAACCATGACAAACCAAAAAGAAATGTAGCTAGAGGGGAAAACTATTATGATTTCTCGAGCTGTCACTGGTTTAGGACAGTGAAACAGGATTAAACAATGTTTGTGAGATCTCAACCTTCTCCTGCAGCAGAAATTGTTTCTACATAATAGCTCCCAGTATAAACTAAGGCAAAAGCCTAAAACCCACGTGGGTGAATATAACAGCAATAGAATAGAAATTGCAATATATATATATATATAATTCTTAAAATATTATATAAGGCCGAAAAACACCAATTTTCGGTGACACTTTTTTTCCTGAAAATTAGACCAGACACATGCTATACTTACAGGTTTCTTTTTTTCCTCTAAATATTAGAATAAACTTGAATGTACGTTTTATGTCATGACTCTAACATTTCTTTTCATGTCTATTTTTATATAATTTTAGCATGTTTTTCCTTGGTAAAAACTCTAAAATATGGTATGAGAAAACTTTAAAATGAAAAGTATAGTTATGTGAAATATTTGATGTAGTTATGACATGTATGCTTTACATTTGGTTTTTTTAAAAATATTTTTGATATCCTTTAACAAAAGACTCTGTATTTCAAACAACATACTTCCTTTATGTGATGCTCCTAATATAAGTAAAAATTCCGTAAAAGGATTTTATTTTATATGTATAGATATATTTATCATAACTAAAGAAAAGAAAACTTATTTTCAATGTATACATAGAAAAGTTAAGTCATTATGCTCCAAATATATTGCAATTCAGAGATTAATTTTCAAAAAAGTACATTCCCAATTTTTTAAAAAAAATATTTTTTTTTTATTTTTTTTATTATAATTATACTTTAAACATAAGCGATTACTTTATGCAGTGTTTTTACCTTCTTGTATTTCTTCAAATAATCATTTGCTTATTGTTTAAAACATTACAATGATACGATTTATTGAAAGTTAAAATATATAAAAATAGCTCGTGAATTGTACGTTTATTTTTAGAGCATTTTCACATTTAACATTAAATATACCATATTAAGTTTTATGTTTATGATCAGTGAACTTCTTACGACTTAAATCACATACACAACAATTGTTTTTTTATAGGTTATACACTGAAGAAAGCATAGGCATATTTGTTACATTGAATTAATTTTTTTTACAATAACCCGTAAGAATTTTTTGAAGTAATAAAAAAATGTACTGTTAAATTTCTGTTTCAGAAATTTCAAGAAATCACTCGCAACATTTTAAGAGATAATTGAAATAACAAAAACAACATATCTTTCTCTCAATCTAACAAACGTTAATTTTCATAGTTTACTTACAGTTAAAAATTAGAGTAAATATAAATTAGGTACTTTGAAAAATAAATGCATTAAATTATTTTATTAAAAAACTGTGTGTTTCTATCAAACTGAAGTAGTACAAAAAGAAAAACTAAAAGGCTACTTTTTATAATCACATACATCAACAATCAATATATTTTATCTAAGATGAATGAATAAATGTAACTCAAGGGGAAAAAATGAAAGAGTAGCAAATGGCTCTTTTTATTTCAAAGAAGATTTTTGTTTTCTTGATTGCTTGTTTGAAAAATTTCACCTTTAGTTATTTTTCAACTATCCGGTTTAAAAAAGACAGAAATAGATGCAAAAGAAGATTCAACTTTTAAAATGTTCATTTTCTCGTAAATGAAAATGGTGATTTATTGCTTTTTTGTAACTCTGAATCTCGATACATCTTCTTTCTAACAAAGAGCTAACATTTTAATTTTTCCCGACGTAACCTTAAATATAAATTGCAGTTTCCAAAAATATTGTTGAAAAATATTTCTGAATGTTTATCAATCTAGGGCATTTATGTTAGGTATTTAAGTTTTTTTATTTATTTCAAATGTACAGAAATAAATATTTGGGGTAATAAATGACTTCTAATTCTTTCAGTTACTTATAACATAACGTATTAATCAATGGCATTTTGAAGAAAAAAACCCATAATTTTCTTAATGAATATTGTTTCCAAATTATCTAAATGTTTTACAATAAATTAAGTATCAACGAATAAAGTATAACAATAACAATAATAATAATAATATACATATTACAAAAATATACAAAAAGTAGTTATACACCTAAGCTAACTATAGTCATGATAGAATAGATTTAGCTACAGAAATACTAGTGCAAACTCTAGTATTTCTCAAACTATATATATATATATATATAGCTCTATTGTCTTAACTCCTAGTGCTGAGAATTTGCTATTATACTATTGAAGTTACCTTTTTTTTTACCTACAATGTAATATTTAGGTTTAATGCCTTATTTTTCTAGATTTTGGCAATTTCTCTTATATATGTATAGTACAACTAATTGAAACAATAACAAGACTAAACTATCAACTAATAAATCTAGAAGATAGAAACCAGATTTTAAGATGCATAACTATAAAAAAATATTGGAAATTTATAATGAACAAAATTTAAATAAACGTATGCATAGCAGGAAACAGAGTTAGAACTTTAAAATTGAAGAAACCCAAAGAGTCAATGGACTAAAATGGAGACCTATTATGATTTCTGATTCTGTTGCTGAATTAGGACCAGCAAATTAGGGTTAAATATACTTTCTCCGTACAGCAGAAGTTTTCGATATAATAGAAAAAACAGAGCCATATTGAATGTTAGGCCTAAAACTAACACACGTGTATTTTGCAACAGACAGAAAACATAAATACATATTACAATTTTGGAATGCATCAATCTTCCAAAATACTCACCTTAATCTTTAAAGTAAAATGTTCTGTAATTCAGTAGTGATCGTGACTTCAAAAAACTTGAATAATCGCATTGGATTACTCACTTAAACTGAATATCCTGCTATTGAATATATTAATTATTTTTAAAAGCGATATGATTCATATAAATTTCACATAATTTCTCTAAGAGAGCAATCCCTTAATAACAAAAAATAAAAAGGGGTTTGTTCATTTATTTATTTTGATTAAAATCTAGAACAAAACTTGGGTTTTCTCTTTTGCTAGTATTATCCTTAAAATTACATTTTAATTTAATTAAAAAAGTCACATTGCGAAAACTGATTAATTAGTATGAATAATATATATAAATCATCAGTCGAAATATCCGCCAAATCCAAACGCATGCATGGTTGCTTTACTATTTCAGTATACAACATTTGAATAGAAAATTAATTTAAATTATTCCTCGTATCAAAAATTTAATAGATATTTTCTGCCATATGATAAATTCAAAATTACAAAATGCTAGTGAATAAGATATTAAAGCATATTTCCACTTTTCTTTATTAGCAGAAAATTGTTAGTCATTAAGCATTTTAAAAGGTAGGTCTGAACAGTTTATCTAAAGAAAAATGTAGTAGCAAGAATAATTTTTACAGTCAGTAAAAATGTTCACCTTATAAACACTATCCAATAGAAACATATCAAGAAATTAGTTGGTTTACATAGAACATAAATTTTACTACTTCCCGTTTTATACGCTTAAGGTGACTAGTGGTCCGCATTATTTTTCTCTCAATATGTAAATTTTTTACTCAAATAAAAGTATGTGTAATTGTAAGAAAACTCACACTATTTTTTTAAAATCAATGTACAAATAGTCAAGCATTTAATATACAAATTTGAAGTAATGATTAATGAGAGTCTATCAAAAATATCCAGTTTTAGAAGGAATCCAATAACACATTTGGATCTTTCAACTATATTTTCAAAAAATTGATGAATGATTTCAATTGATATTTCCGAAATGCTTTCCTAGTAGATAATGGAAGATCTCTGTTTTAAGACTTCTTAGCAGACCTCTGTAGGGTAAGCCAAAATATGAGGCAAATGTGTATGAGAAGCCACAATATGAGATGTGTGTGTGTTTTTACTAAGTGCACCTAAAAATTCTGGGTAAGAATGTTTTAATTCTAAAAATTAAAACATTCTTAAAACTTGAAAAATCAATAATATAATTAACAAGTACTTGATCACAAAAGTCAAATAAATCAGATGGTTGCAATATTTTTTTAAAAAATAAATATTTGTATTATCTATACATATAGTTTCTTTTATTAATAAATCATATATTAGTTTTTCAAAAGAATAATTTTGCATTTTTGAATTCAGCTGTCTTAAGTAATTTTTCGTATTAAAATTCATCTATTTATAAATATGTTAGACAATAATATAAATTATCTAAACAGGCTTGCAATGCAAATAAAAATAATCCTCACTTTTGAGTAAGAAAAGAAAATTAATTGCGAGTGTAAATATTTCATTAGTAAAAAAACTGAAATAAAAACAACCCATCGCTGATATTTTAATTAGTACAAATAACTAGAACCTCATACAAATTTAACATAAATTTCGAAAGCAAACCAGCGTAAAAGCAGTTCAAGCCGCCATTTACGGCATTAATTATTCACAGATTTAAGCAATTATCATAGGGTAAGAATCACTTTGAATACTCGAAACTTTAAAAGGAGATTTTGTTAAAAAATGATATTTACCTTCCCTAATCGTATCTTAAAAGTGTTCTTTAAATAAAGTATAAAACACCTCTAAATTAAAAGTAACCGAACGGAAAGTTAAAATGGATAAGAAAATCCAGAAGACTTAATTTATTTACGTTGCAGATTAACATGGTAATTGAAGACTGAGAGGTTCCAGATAAGATTTTCAGACGCATGTGGGCAAAACGCTATTAATGCTGCCTAATGGTGCTGAAAGGGCTACTGACAAAATAAGCCATTTGACTAAATATTTGAGTAAACATCTAATCACACTAATTGGGTCATTAGTGTTTGTGCTTAATACATCTCCATATGATAGGCGAGTGTGTTAAAAAGAAAACTGGTTTCGATACTTTTTAAGTGTGCATTAATTTTATGAATAATAATGCAAGCTGATGTGTAAATGACTTTGTTTAATTAACCCTTTAATTTGTTTATGCTTTCAAGGTAATTACACTTGATGATGGGATATTTTAAGTTTATTTTAAAACGGGTTATGTTTGTAGTTTTGTATTACACGTTTAAGAGGCTGATATTTAAAAAAAAGCTTTGCTTAAAGCTGTGAATACAAAATTTGATGAATGGTTTGCCGTTAAATTAAAAGAAGTTAAATATTTAAGTAATATGCAAGCAAATCTTAATTTTAAGTATCATGAAAACAACATTGTGTTCGTAATTAATCTTTTTGATAAGTAACATTTTAATTTCTGGTTTAAGGTTCTGCAGACGTGGTTGAGTATGGAAATTTATAATTCTAGTGGTATGAATTCCTTCAACCGCTTCACAATTAATAAACATTTTTGTTTTTGATTGAGAATGGAACATTGGTTTTTATGGCGATTGTAGACACTCGTTAAACAGAAGATCATCTAAAGGTGAGTTATTGACATAGCAGCGGTTAAATCCAAAGAAATTTTGATGAAATGATTGTGTTGGAATGTTTCCAATGTGTAATCATATTCCACATTCTTATCAATCACGGAAAATATTTTAAGAGGAAATTCATTTCCCGGGAAAAATTGGCACATTTAAAAATTATTTTTTGAATTGTAGTAAGCAATAATATTTAATAAGCAAAGAATTTTATTTCATTTAGCTTTTTTTAAGCCAAGTTGAGGAAGTTGCTAAACTGGATATGTACATGTGTTTCGTGAGGTAGTTATGTTTAATTGCAATTCTAAAGTTAGCAACATCGACCAGTCACAAGGAAAGGGACTTTCCAATCAGGAACTCATTTTCCCTCACTCGCTTTTCTCTAGAAAATGAGCTTTAAATCTAGCATTGATGATGTGGCCGCGGTAGCCGAGTGGTCTAGGCATCCGATCATGGATAGCGTGTCATGAGTTCGATCCTAGTACCACTAAAGACCAGCCGTGTAAGGGGGCGATGCACGTTAATTCTGTCGAGAGCTCAAACGTCCTCCCGTTGGTGTGGTAGTTAGGAGAGGGGGTTGCCAGCTCAGGTGTAGTCCGCGTCACTTGACCATGGTTCAAAATTACGCGGACCGTCGCCAAAAGCCCTCGTGTTGCTAATCAGTGCGACGTTAATATTCACTCTCACTAGCATTGATGATTTTTTAGCATTTTGATAACAGAAGTTTTAAAAGTCAGAGCCAGCCTTGTGGCCATTTTTTCCGCAAACGTAATGCTCATTATTCCAGAATGATTTAGAAACCTGGAATCCGGTACAGGATGGAATTGTGACCCTTATCCATCAAATAGTTAATCAAAGGTATAAGGAAGATCTAACTGTCTTTATGTATAAAAATTTCGCGATGATGTAATAAATTTATTTATATATAAGGTATATTTAGTGAAAATTATATATATATATATGTATATAGCCACAAGAAGTTTTGGATTTAACTAAGAAGGAGTGCCAAAAAAAAATTGACTATGGATTCCTCTACTGTCCAGCGTTTTCTCGATAAATCCGCATACATCATAGTTTGTGTTGTTATACATTTCTAGTTTAATCACACGCATCCATATGGTCACCAAGTCTCCAAAAAGGATGCCAACTTTGCGAAATTCCCTGTGAGATTGGCATTTACCATGACAATAAATAAATCACAGGGACAGAATTTTGAAAAATGTTGGTTCATGTGTTACATTGAAGTAAATAATATTTCCCATGAACAATAATATTTCACTCTGTCAAGGTGCTTAAGCAAAGACAGGATAAAATTCAATGCAATTTAAAGGGAAAGGTGATTAGAAACTTTGTCTTTGGTGATGCACTAAATTGAAGTACAAATTAAAATGTGAAGATGAAGACTTGAAATTTATTTTTTTCGTGCTTATAATATTTTGGTAAAAAAAATTGTATTTCATAATACATGTAAATTATAGGTTTACAATTTGAGCAATAATAATGAATAGTTGTATAATTTGTACAATTGGGGTCAATTAGGTAGACAAGGCCATCCCCCGAGTGTAGGTTAAAAATATTTTTGTCTCTTTTACATATCGTTTAATGGTTTATCATTAATTTACAATGACTATTACTTACAATGATCAGTATTTATTTTCTACAGTAATAATTATAAAAATCATTTTCTGCAATAATAATTAATAGAATTATTTTCTGCAATAATAATTCTGAGAATTATTTTCTGCAATAATAATTCTGAGAATTATTTTCTGCAATAATAATTCTGAGAATTATTTTCTGCAATAATAATTAATAGAATTATTTTCTGCAATAATAATTCCGAGAATTATTTTCTGCAACAACAATTATTAGAGTTATTTTCTGCAATAAAAATACTTAGAATTATTTTCTGTAATAATAATGCTCAAAATCATTTTCTGCAATAATAATTCTCAGAATTATTTTCTGCAATAGTAATTCTGAGAAATATTTTCTGCAATAATAATTCTCAGAATTATTTTCTGCCATAATAATTCTAAAAGTCATTTTCTGCAATAATAATTCTAAAAATTATTTTCTGTAATAATAATGCTCAAAATCATTTTCTGCAATAATAATTATTAGAATTATTTTCTGCAATAATAATTCTCAGAATTATTTTCTGCAATAGTAATTCTGAGAATTATTTTCTGCAATAATAATTCTCAGAATTATTTTCTGCCATAATAATTCTAAAAGTCATTTTCTGCAATAAAAATTCTAAAAGATTTTTTCTGCAATAATTAACACATATTTTTCTAAAGCTTAGAAATATCACTCAGGACAAACAATCATTTATTAAATAAATTTAATATGGTACAAGCATAAAACAAAAAAAATCTTCGCTATCTTATTCTCTAATATTAGAATGAATTAGAGTTTTTATATTAAAAAAATATGCACCATTTGATAATTTGGAAAAATATATATATATATCTTGACTTAAAAGCAAATACTCGTAAGTTGAAATTATATAAGCTATCATCATTTCAACTTTATTCTCATAATACTCAATCAAAATAAATCCAAATGTTCTTAACATAGTAAAATGTGGCAACCAACCATTCTGTTTCAAAACCCAATCATTTGAAAGCCACATTTCGAAAGCCCGAAATGATTCTTACGTGCTTCGTTTTTTCTATGACTTTAGAACAGTGGAGAAACTATCATTGAAGCTAAGAATCAGAAAAACACGACACGACCCAGTATAAAAATGTATTCTCCCTAGGTAATTTATTCAAACAGAGCCTAAAAATGGAGAAAGTATTTAAGTGTTTATGGGGGATTCTATCATCCATCTTGACTTAAAGATGGTAGTTGCATTCGATTTTTTTTTAAAATATTTTTTTCTCTCCAAACTCCATTGCACCCCCCTTTTTCCATTGTTTTCCCGAATTCAGGAATGAAAAGGAAAATATTATTCCGGGGAAACTAAGTAAGATAAATGGTCAAGGTTGAAAGAACAGATATTCCATAGCTTTTTTTAAAACTTTTTTTCCTCTCTTCATCTCTTCGCCTAACTTTTCTTTATGCATTTTTCTTTTTCCAGTAAAAGACTTTATTATGTAGGGGGTTCAGTTTTATCCAGGCATTGAACTGTATTTTTTTATTTCAATCTTTTTTCCCACACTGTGCGTAGGATACGTTGGTGAAAGGATTTATACACAGATTTTTTCCCTTCTTTCTGTTTTTGTTTTCATTCCGTTCTCTGATCGGATTTGCTGCTGAGGGTCTAAACGACTCAAAGAAACAGATTTTTTTCAACAGACTGAAGGGTCTTCAGGGGTTTGACTTGGGATATCATACAAATATTACAAAGAAAGTGTTTCATGGTGGGATCTTTTCTTTCCTTAGTTATGGGATTTGCATTGAATCAGATAGCGCAAAAGAAGACATTATCTCAAAGACCTCAGAAAGATCCCATAATCAAGAATATAATTTTTCCTTTAAAATTTTAATAAGTTCCCATTGTCTCTTATTTGGGAAATTTTTAAAGGTTTTGCAGAATGAAAATATATTTAAGTAACTAAAATTTCACTACTACTTTTCGTATAACTATTACTAAAGATAACAATACACACATTTATTAAAATATCAATTTTTGACTTAAAATAAGTTAGTTTTGGTATCCTAAAATGATCCTGATTCATAAAAATTATGAATCGTACGCAGACTCACTCTTACATTCACATACATGTAAATAAACTGATATAGATATAGTTAAATCGATACATATAGATACATATATAAATCTATAGAAATATATATATAGAACTATAAATATGCATATGGATAGATATAGTAGATAGCTATAGAACATAGATATAAATGGCTAGATATTAATTCATTAGGCTTAACGAGAAGGCACAGATCGATTAAAGATCAATTAATTAAAGATGATCTTAATCTATATTTACAGCATATTATTTGGTAAAGTATATAGGTTTATACGTTATATTTATGTGTGTGTGTGACGGTGCAGCCTCTTACAGTATAGGACTATGTTCTTAGGAGTTTACTATTTAAAGACAGCATATTAGTAAATACTATAATCCTTACATTATGAACATTATAATAAAGTTAATTTAAAGCAGTAGGCTCCCCATTCTTAATTTATTCTGATACTAATTATTCTAAGATTAAATAAAATTGTTAAAAGATAAAACAGATCTATATTAGGAATAAATATATCTATGACAACCAATGAAGAGTATTCATCAAAACTTGCCATCTTACCCAATGTATACGAACACTCATAAGAGGGATTTACGTGAACTATTCAGTTTGATTTAGTTTAGTTTCTTGATTGTGTGTGAAGACGTTTGTGCTCTATAGCGGCATATATTGTAATCTCCTTACCAGCAATATGTTTCGCAATGTGTTCAATCATATTAATGTTTCCCCTCTTTCTGGACAAAGATCTAAAAAAATGATATTGTACAGGGATTTTATTCCGTATTTGACAATTATTTATTTTGGATCTTCAAATTTTGGATTCAGATTAGGGTGAGTGAGTGAGTGAATATTAACGTCACACTGTTCAGCTACACAAGTGCTTTGGGTGACGGACCTCGTGATTTTGAATCATGGTCAAGTGACGAGGATGCCACCTGAGCTATCACCCCCTTATCCTATCTACCCCACCAACGGGAGTACAATTGAACTCTCGACAGATTTAAAGTGCATCGCTCTCCTACACGGCAGGTCTTTAGGACGGGTCCTGGGCTCGAACTCATGGCAAGCCAGCCACGATCTGATATCTTGACCACTAGGCTACTGCGGCTCCTGGATTCAGATTAGAGAAATGCGTAAAGGCATGTAGAAAATTAAGTTTGCGATAAACCAATTTTCTTAAATGCTTTATTCCCTTTTTCAGGGGTGTTAATTTTGTCTCGAGGGGTGAAAATGTAAACAATTTTCAAACAGATATACTTCTTTTAAATTAAATAATTCGAATCTTTTACATGTTATTTACAAAGGATTATAGTTTCAAAAAAGTACAAAATGTTTGAAATATAATAATACTTTTAAAAGTTATAAGCATATGCAAATAAGAAATAGTTCTGTATCAAATATTAAGTAATTTTTGCTTCGCGCACGCTATTTTCTAAAATTTTTCTAAAATCGCTATTTCCTTTGATGCATAAAACTTTATAGAATTATAAAATGTATCATACTATTTAAGCCCTAGTAAATTAAGAATAATATATCTTTTGTATTTCAAAATATTTGAAAGTATTGAAATTTTTAAAAAATTTTTGGAAATATATATTTTTTTATTTTTTTAAAAAAAAATATAATTTATTATTCTATTTATTTAAAATTACTAAGGTGTAATAAAAATACATTTAACTTTATAAATAAACTTATTGCTAGTAATTAAAGCTAATACTTTTGAAAATAGCATGCCCGTAAAACTTAATTAATATTTCATATAAAAATATTTCTCATTTTCATTTGCTTATAATTTTTAAAATCATAATTATGTTTCAAAAATTTATACTTTTCTGAAGCCTATTCCTTTATAAATAAAGTGTAAAAGATTCAAATTATTTAATTTTAATTTGAAAGAGTTAAATGTATTTGATTATTGTTTACATTTTCAGCCCTCCAGAAAAAGTTAACACCCCTGAGACTTCTTAATCTTTTGTATAAGTGTGCCCTAAACGCATATAAAATAATGTTTAAGTATCAACTATAGAAAAACAACGATGAAAATCCCCTGTCTCTGACAAAATAAGTGTCTAATTCAATACAATTCGATGTAAATATAAATATTTCATAAGGTTTTACCGAAGTTGCTTATGATTTTTCATACCAGTTTTCCCAATTTCTTATTCTTTTAATCATAATCTTCAAAAATATACTACACTTTAATTACTCAAGAGCAGTGTTGATTGATTATATTAAAAAGTAAACACAAAATTAGTTTTTAAGGTAAGATCCATATAGCGATAGGTGTAGGAGTGTATTGAAATTATATCCCAGCTTTCTCTCTCTATCATAACGATTAATTTAAATAGCTTTCGAGATTCAAATGTATAAAACTTTACATTGCGAAAAATTAAGACATTAAAGCTTGCTATTCAAAAAAGAATTTTCACAATCTGTAACTGAAATTTCTAAGATAAATTAAGATGGATCACAATATTATTTTTTTAAAAAGTTTCAAATACGGACCTTTGACTTTATAGATTATCTGGAATTGTTTCCCTTTAAAATAAAGCTCAGTTCTGGCAGTATTTAGTAAAGCTCCTAATAGAATCATTTTCTTTTCTTTTTTTTTCCTACAGTTAATCTACTTCTAGATTATTTTCCTACTTTGAAGGATTAGTCATCTGGCATTGTTGTCTTATAATAATTTTTTTTTTTCATTTTCTTTGGGCAGATGTTTTTGAACATGAAAAATACACAATAAAAAGAAACAAAACAAGGCTGCCCTTCTATCCCCTTTTTTATAATTGGCATCCAAATATTGTATGAACTGAAGTTTTTTAAAATTGAATATGTACGTCAAACGACTAGTTCTGAAGAATATGTATTGATTTTCTGTTACTTTGCCCTTTCTGTATAAAAATGCTTTAAAAATGAATTTTTAAAAAAATATTTTTGATGGATTGATATGAAACGAAAAGAAAAAATAACACATTTTTAGGCCCGAAATTTTTACTAATATCAGAAATCGCTTAAAATTTCCTTGCGCGATTGTGTTACCCTATATATCACGAAATTCCCAAAAAGAAAATTATACAATAGCATATTAATAAAATATATATAGCTTATATTGTAATACACAGTGGAGATGGATAAAAAGCAAATGATTAAATAAGCAGTTTAAAAGCTTTAAGATATAACAATAAAATTAAAAATATCTATAAATAAACTCATTGGTAAAAAATAGGTTGAGAATATTTTACAATTACACTTTTGCAAAGAGTTCGCAATAATAATCACATTAAATATATTTAGTTAAACTATTTGAAATAAATACGATAATTTTAAGGAAGACAGAGAACAATAAACAAATCAAGCGAGTGTAAATAAGAGAAAACCTAATTAGAGTTTTTATTTTCTTTCCACTTTGAATAATCCGTTTCTTTTTTTCTTGTGATCTCAAACCGAGAACATTTAAAAATAACTAGCCGTTTACTGACTTGCATTAAGGAGTATTTCCTGATGATATGTGAATATATCTGTCGTTTTTATTAATATAAAAATGATATTGTTGAGCTTTAATGTGTATTCAAAAGCATTCTTACAGCTTTCCCCTCTTAATATAAGGAAATGAATTTATTTTCAGTTTAGTACAAAAGTAATTCGATATTACTAACAGAAGTCGGTACGTACGTCTGACAGCGATGCTGCATTTAATTCCTGACGTTTTGAACGATTTCTACAAGCAGTCTTGGCCTTGATAATGACTGCCATATAACAAGGCATATATTTAAAGTTTATTAAAGCATTCCACAGGAATTACTTGCCAAACATTGGCTAAAGCTGTCCATAATTCAGTAAGGTTCGTTGGTGCTATGCGATGGCCTTTCACACCTTGTTCCAAAACATTAACCAAGATGCTCAATATATTTTAAGTCTGGGCTTTTAGTTTGCCAATTTATGATTGAAAAGTTAGAGGATACTTATATAGCCAGCCAGGAGCCAACAGGGACTTGTGAGAGTTCAGTTGTCTTGCTTAAAAACTTCATTACCATGCGGATAACAGAGCAGCATAAACGGATTGAGGTGATTGCCCAGCAACTCTACGTACCGAATTTTATTGAGGGAGTTTGGTACACGCACTAAAGATCCCAAACAGTGACACGAAAAAAACGCACCATACCCTTATTGAACCACCATACCCTTGTACAATTCAAAACTAGCATGCATGATCCATGGCCTCATGAGCCTGACACCATATTCTCAGCCTCTCGACTGCGTTAAATAGTCGGATTCGAGACTCATCACTCCATGCTACTTATTTTCACTACTCTACATTTCAGTTTCTGTGCTCTCTTGCCCAGACAAGACGTGCAGTCCAATGGCGAGCATTGAACAATGGTACTCTCGTAGGTCGACGGCTCTCGAAACCCATACGGTGGAGTGAGCGTTGCACAGTCCGTTTACTGACTATACGACTGGCATCTCATTCAACTGTAAGGTAATTTGAGCTAATGTTTGGCTTCGCTGGATAAGTACAACAAGCCTGAGTCGTCTCTCACCATGCTCTGTCTAAACTAATTGTCCTATGCAGTTTGCCTGATCGGTAGTTTTTTGTCCATTATATACGCATTCTTGGTATACTCTTGACATTGTCGACCTTGAATATCCTAGCTGTCTGACAATTTCGTAAATTGAATGGTCCATGGGTGTCGTGCACCTACGATTCGTCCACGATCGAAGGCGTCTAAATCAGGCAGCTTACCCATACTAGCAATTCCAACAACTAATTAAAAATCACAGTACGCTCTAGTTTGAAGTTACCACAGCACCTTTACTTCTGCATAAATGATGCGTAACACTACACAATTTGCACAGCCCTTGCTATCCCTAATTCAGGGGCATTTCAGTGTATGTTACATTTAGCAGGTTCATTTTTATGGTACTCAATGTCGTTTTCTTCATTTAGTGATTTAAAAAAGTATCACGTTTTTCATATCTATCAGATAGGATAAAATGATGAACAGAGTGCATTTTAATAAAATAATTTTTTTTAATATAAATAGCTTGTTTTGTGTTAAAAGTAATTTAATCTTAAAAAATACTCTGAAAAGTAAATCTCAGGTTTCTGCAAATTAAATAGGATAACAGAAAGTAACATTCTCTTTTAAAAGTTACACCACTTTGTCCGAAATATATAACTATTAAAGAGAAAACTAATTTAATTAACCATTCAAAAACATTATCACATTTAGAATAAAAAAACTTCTTAATACAACAATTACCACACTCATGTCTTTTTTTGTATATAAATAGAAAACGCCTTATACAATGTTGGCTTATATTACATGAATAAGAAATAAAAGAAAAGAGAGCATAAAATAGAAGTATGCTTATTTATATATTTTGATTTGAAAATAAAGTTATGATATTCATGAAAGAATTAGAAAAAGAAACGGAAACAATTTTCATTCCTGTTATTTTTATAGTACTTTATGTAACGTAAGATTTCTTTTACCTTTTAATACATTATTTATGTGTTTTATATTAAGTTACGATGGTTTTAAAATAATTTATTCAAAAAATATTTTTGGAAAACAAAATGATTATTAATCCGATTAGAAATGAATAACTAACCTGAAAAATAATATTAAGACAAAAATTTGAAATGTTTTAAAGAAAAAGCCGTCAATGTACTTTTCAGAAAAAAACAATTCTGAATATACAGTGGCAATGTTTTCATTAATGTATTTGGACTTAGTCATATAAAAAACAATAGAAACGAACATTTTAAATTACATTTTAGTGTTAATTAAAATTATATTTTTAAATTAAGCTTTGAAAAAAATGAAAATTTTGAAGACTTTTTTATATATTTAAATGCATTTATGTATAACCCATTAACAAGAGATGTCATTATATAAAATTGTACATTGGTGCTTTGATTTTTTTTACATGTGCTACTAGACCACTTATTCATAAAATACAATTTAGATGTTAAATGGATTCGTATACCATATAATAACTGATTCTTACATTTACTTTTTGTTTTAAACACAAACACATTTTATATTTTAGATAGAAATTAAAGTTTAGAAAACAATTATTTTTGTTTTACTTCGCAATATATATACTATGCAAGTCTTTCTTTCTGGATTGTTTATAGGAATTGTATAATATCTATTTATATCTTAGTGTAACTTATAAAAATCTTTATTTTTTATATAGAATGTTACAAAAAAAATACTACTAATTGGCTTAATGTAACTTAATGCATGCAGTATATACTAATATTAGAACACAATTATTGTGTCGAAGAAATCTTTTTTTTCAATTTAAGGGTAAAATTTCTATACACAATTAAGTTTTTTTTATGCTAAAAAGCAAAAAAAAAAATTACTTTATACGGACAAAATTAATTGATATTTGACTTTCATTTACTGCAACTCTCACAAATCTAGTTTATTTTATAAATTTGAAATTCTCTAGTTTAGATCAAGTGACTTGACAACTGCGATTGTCTGAGACTTCCACTTTTGGAAACTTTATGACTCTTAATAACTGTTACTCAAATTTAATTTTATGAAACATGTATCAAGCATTTTATGTTCAATTTTTTTTCAAATTTCTACAGTTATTCCTTCTTAATAACAAAGTTTCTTTGTCTTTATTTTTAAAGAGTTTATAACTGTATGTGTGTATGAGTCAATATATTTAGATTTTATTAATATTATTCCTTAGTATTATTTTGAAACAATTATAAAATTACTCGTTATGTAACTCAATATTATAGTATCATTATTAATAGTGCAGTTTTGACTGCGAGAAATGAATTGTAATGAGACATTTCAGCTTCGCATATTTGAATTTGCTTGTTAGGTTAATTCATTGATTAGTGCGGTGGTCTGTGCATTTTCTAATGTGTTTTAAATATGTATTAATATTAGGTATGTATATAATTAGTAATGGTTTCAGAAGATCTATCCGACATTAAATGGTTCTATACTCGAAGGAAGAGTTATGGCTATGGGTTAAAATTGATTAAGCTATTTTTAGCCCTGCTATAGTTACAACTGCAAGAGCATATATCTAGATTTTTTTTCTTTATCTTTTGTGTTTTGGACACCTACTCAATAACAGGTTGCATCACTTTCTGCCTGCAGAACAGCTGCAATTCACCTTGGAATGGATGTCACAAATTCTTGGTAGATGACTTGAGACAGGTTGTACCAATTGTCAAAGCAGTTGTTGTATACAATCGAGATGTTCTGAGACAAAGATGTTTGATCCCTGAGCTCAATTTGTATGAAAGCCCAAATGAGCTCTCTCAGATAAAAATCTTCTGAATTAGGTATACATAACATTAATAGGAATTCATGTTTATGTTCTTCGCATGATTCAAACACAAGTTTAGCCTTTTGACATGGATCATTGTCCTGCTGAATGATTCCATTTTTCATTTGAGAAAACAGATGTCATATATAAGGGTGCAACTCAATTATGCTGCGCGATTATGATCAGACAGTCTACAACTTTCACGGTCCTTTCCAAAAATTAAGGGTACCAGGGTCCTCCATGAGGACATTCTCCGAATCACTAAACCGTCACCACAAGCCTGTGTATATGGAGAGAGCAACTGTTAGACTGTTGGAAGACTTCGCTTCCTCACACAACAATGGAAGTGATGAAAGAGAAATCGCGTGATTCATCAAACCAGAAACCTCTCTTCTATTTTTTATGATCCAGTCTCAATGTTTTGGGCCCATTGTATGGTGTAGTTGACGATAACGCTTGGTCATCACAGGCCCATGAGCAGAATGTTTGCAATACAGCCTCATATCCAACATTCTGTTATCTGATATGTGTGTTCCGAAACACATTTACTTGGATTTACAATGTATGGAATGCCAGCTGACCCACTATCTGGCACCGATTTTGCTTTACTAAGCAGGGCAATCTCCAACAATCTTTGTCTTTAATGTTGCGTGGACGTCCAGTTTGGCGTCTACTGCGTTTCACCATCATCTATCCATTTTAGAAAAATACTAAAAGCAGCAGATCACGAACAACCTACATGCCATGGTGTTTCAGAGACACTGGTCATTACAATCTGTCTTCTTTCAAATCCATTCAGACTAGTAACCTTTCCCCTGGCTTCTAAAATTAAGTTCAAAAATAAAGCTTACTTTCTCCCCAGAAGTATTCAAAAACTCTTCTCACTTAATCACGAGGCTTCCACGTGATCCAGATGAGTTTATTGAAAAATTTTGGAATTGTCCATAACGTTTTGACTGGATGGTGTATATTATAAAACGTACCAATTACTGGTATTTCAAAACTTATTTCGGCATATATATAAACAGAGTTGTATTCATACAAAATTTGACCTTCTCAAAAGTGAATCGCCATTTCCCCCCTTGTATTTGCATTGAATGTCTTATGCCATGGTATTGAGTCTTTTGCCTGAGAAACTCAAATTCGTGTAAATGCATGGCTTCAATTGTCATTATGATAATGTTAACCAAATTCTTGTAATTGAGTTCTGTTTTATGTTCTTGCAAAACAGGCTCAGGTTGGGGAGTTTGAAACACATTGAACTCAATGAAAAGAATATATCATATTTTATGTACGTTACATTGATTGTGGGTCATACTAGATATCATAGGGTAAATATGGAATTTGTTTTCATTTTTTATGCCAATGAATTTGGAAATCAAATGCATTGGCTAGCTTAGATAACTTTAAAATTTTAAAATTGTGACCACATAAGTGGTTTGAAATATTTCTACACTAAAAATACGAAAATCTAAAAACAAAGAAATTTCTTTCTTTAGGTGAAATTGTGAATTTTATTTTGTAATATAGAGCCGTTTTCGCATAAACGCTTATGATAAGTAAAACGTCCGGGTAATAGGATTTCCATCATTTTAAAAATCTGTTATTAAGTGAGAGATTGTATTACTTATTTGAAAAATTAAATAAAAATAAGGAAAAAATAAAGAAAAATAAAAGAATATGTTTTATAGAAAGTAATATCATGTTAAAGCAGTTTAAATAAATCTTTTGCAAAGAGAGATAAATAAAATGGAGTTGCTCCAAAAGATCCATTAACGTTGGTTTGTGAATGAAAAAATTGGAAATAATATTTATTCTATTTATTAAAGTATACTTATGAAGCTTGCCTTCAAAAGAGCTTTCAATCATTTTGGCTCACTAGAGCTGTTTCTGCGTAAGCATTTAACTGGAAACTAATACCTGCCACAAAAAACAGAAAACGGAACATGCTCGGAAACTGATTATTAAATATATATATTCCCTCTTTATACATTCATTGAAAGTATATAAATTTAATGATTCTATGCAGGAATTACATGTCTCTCGAATGTGTTTCCATTTATGTTTATAGCTTTTTTTTATTAAAAAAATTATTTTTGAAAAATGATTCACAAAATTTTGAATGATTTTCAAAATTAAGTAATTGCCCGCTAGACTGGTTTCAATAATTCGTCTTTTCAATTGGAATATTTTATTTTACATTTTTCTTGTCATTTCGTTTTATAAGATAATTCTAACAGCGAAAAATGTTTTAGATTTTGAAAAAATACTTCCATTACTCATGCGTAAAATATTCAGAAAAAATGGGAATGATGCTGATTTATTTTTCTCCCTTCAAAATCGCAGAAGCGGTACTTTAATGTATAAGCGTATTTGGTTTTAAAATTGCACAGAATCACGCAGAGTAAATTAAACGAAATAATTGCATATGTTTATAGTGTTTAGAAAAAGTATTTGCAGGTAGAACTAAAAATACCGATCAGTTTCGTCTAAGCAGTTTTTCAGATTAATTTTCCGGAAAAATGCACTTTTTATTTTGTTCAGATAAATTCAGTTTGATAAATCCTGGAATTATTTTTTCCAAAAAAAAAAGAACAAAATTATAATGATACAAATGATGTATCCATATTTCAAAATGATAAGTTAAATCTTTTTATTTTTAGTACTGTTATACTTAATTTTCCAAAAAGAAAATGTATTGATAAATATAGAAAATACGATTAAGACCTTAAAAAATTTATTTATTATCTAAATATTGTATAATTATTCTTTCTACTTCTCTGAGTTAACTTGAAATTTTTATTTCAATAGAAAAAAAGGAGGAATTGATACATAAAAACAAAATTGTGAAAATGAAATTGGAAATTTCCACTAACATGTTTCGCTGAAAGGAAAAAATATATATATTCAATTACCCACAATGAGTTTCTGCAATATAAAATTTTGTTCTTTTATCAATTTTGAATATCATTATTTTAAAAATGTTCTTTTTTTATTTCAAATTGCTTTCAGCGGTACGAATTTTAATTAAAAACAACATTGCTTTAAAATTATAATTTCTGTTGTAAGATAATGACAAAAAATACATTCCACGATTTTTTATTCATACAAACAATACATATTTTCCTTTATTATTGCTATATCATATTAAGTTTATTCATGACAACATTTTATGATATCTTGAGGGAATTTTTTTATTTGCTATTGATCGCATTAAATTCATTAGTAAGTGTTTGGAGCTTAATAGAGCCTTTGTGAAATTTATGAAAATGTATGGATGTTTAAAACTTTATGCGAGATTTAATTTTTCATGATATACTCAAGTACCTCTTTTAAGTTCCCTATAGCTGATTGAAGATCTTCTAAACACTTTATCGTTTTAAAAATGCTTGTCATGTAACAAATTATAGTGATACTTATATATTATAGCGTAGCTTCAAGGCACTTTATCAAAATGAATAATTAAAAAAAAATTTAAGTTATTTAATCTTTTCTTCATAAACTTTGAAAGTGATACCATTAAATATTATGTAGAATAATATTTATTCAAAAGATTCATAACTTTTGTATTTGAAATCTTTAAATGCCCCCAGAGGAATAGTATATACGATAGATAACTTTGTGATAAAATATTCTTATATATATAACTAATTTTGAAAGGCTTATTTTAATTATAAATAACCAGCCAGTGATCAGTAATTCTATTTAAAATATTCCTTAAATTTTCTTCTTTTATGATATTAAACTTTTCAGTAATAATATGTTGTGAAGAATATTATTTTTTAAAATAATGATTGTATTTATAAACGTATTTATTCTATGCATTGAAATTCCATGAGCTTTTATTGTTAAAAGTGGATGAACTAATTTTTATATTACACCAGAAAGCTAATTTTTTATAATCCTATTTTTAAATCGGAATTATTGTATTTGTTAGGAAATATGCTGTAAAAGTTTATATTATTACGATTTTATTCACACACACACTGAAGTTTTACTTTCAAAATGATATGTTTTCTAAGTATTAATGATATGTTTCTAACTTTTTTGAAGTGAATAAGCAAAATAATTACTATAAGACGATATGGTACCCTAAAAATCTTTAAACTGTCGAAAAATTTTATTGGCTTATTTCATACCTCGAATCCTTATAAACATGTCTGCAAAATTTCAAAGCTTTACCTGCATTTTATCAAGTTAAGGAGCAATATTTGAAGCTGGACAGCAACTACCCCGCCCACATTTCAGATTATCTGCTAGAAAAGAGCCTGATAAAAATGAATCAATTATTTTCTACTGCGCGTAAATGAGACTGACATTATATACGAAGTAACAAATAATTTCAAGAAAGAATGCGGTTCATTGGCGCAGGTTAAATGTATTATAATTGAATTGAAAGGAATCTGTCTCCCCGATGACAGTTCCAGCAGAGACACAAGTAACCACCTACACTCGTCCAGAGTACGATGAATATGACAAGAATGATGGGGTAAATATTGTAAGGTGACGTTAGAGAGATGACAAGAGAACGAGATATGGTGATCATGCTTGGACCGTCACCTCTGATCATAAACAATGAAAACACCAAAGTTCATTTCGGTTAAGTTGTTGCAGAAAGCATACAAAGAACACATATATGTAGAAACGCTATTCCTATTGAGTATTTGAATTATCAATCGATCAACCAATAACGAATTGCACATTAATGACATCCATTAAGAAGACCATCATTGACATAAAAGGAAGTACTTCCCCGTTTGCAATGGTTTTAGAAATAAACCACACGTACAGCGGTTTGACACATAATCACGTTTTTCGAGAGGTAACACTCTGTTTCAACAGTACATGTTTATGAGTCTGCTTTCTAGGCCTAATGGGACTATAACTGCAGAACTTCCTACATCTAGGAAAAAGTGGCTTTAATGTCTGAGGGCTTCATTATATGACATTGCTGGCAACAGATTATTTGTATTGGAGAAAATTTGGTAGCCCAACCATTTGTAGAGGATGTGCAACCACCAATCTCAGTCCTTCTTCAATGCCTACCCAATGCTATTTATCAGAAGGTTAATGGCCAACCATCTATGACATGCGTTTGTCAGTAAGTCTTACAAAGTACTCATGTGTTTTCTGGACCACCGAAACATTCTGATCATTCATTTAACAAGTGTGCCTAGGGCATATTTGTCCCTTGTATGCTATGCCACTAACACGCTCGTGAAACATTATTCAAAGTGAATGAATAACAGTCCCCTTAGATACAATTCCACATGCTAAACTATGCTCCAAGAAATGTTGTAGTTAGTACATCAGCTCACTTAGAAATGACAACCAATTTTACACCTAGCGATGTAACTAGCTGTATTGTTGTATTGATATGACACAAAGAGAACTTAGATTTCGACTTTTAGTGTTCGTAATGTTTGCTTATATTTATCACTTTTTAAGTTCACAATTGCGGGATTTTCCTTTGCATTTTCCGCCATTGCGTGTATTGGATTAGATTCGTATATATTTAACTTTTCAAAGACATATTAAATATTTCACTATATTCTTATTTCTGTATAGCAAAAAGTGCAGTTTATCATAAAATTTAATGCCCGTAATCTTTGGCTACTAAAATCATAGAAGAAATTTTCTTGCTATGTTTTGTTTTTATGATCCGAAATTTGAGAGTGAAAGTTATTTAAATATGTTTGAATAAACTCATAAGAAAAATATTTTTTTTAGAAAGTAGTTTAGCTAAATTCTTGCTAAAAATTCTAACCGACTTAACATTTTCTGAGATGACTTCTGTTTCTTCTTTTTGTAAAATATTTAATCAAAAAATAATTTAAAGCAATCACAGTTTTTCTTTTGAAGTGATTTTGTTTTTGGATTTGAATAATTTTCTGTATGAAATAATTTTTGAGTATTTGATTACAATATTTTTTGTGAAGGTAACTTTATTATATTAGATAATTTCGTTCCAAAATGTATTATATCTCAAACATAAAATTTTATTTTTTTCCTGGTTATAATTCTAAACGCAGATAAAAGCGTTATCTTCTGAAAACAGAAATCCTTTACTTTGTCATTTTTTTGTTTCTTTTGAACTGAAATTTTTCAAAAAAATATCTGGAAGCATTTTTTGAATGATTTGTAAGTTTTAAATATTGCTTAATTTGTTTCAAAAATTACTTCACCAAAATGAAGTGTTTTTTTTAGTTTTAAATGTTATTATTATCATTTCATTTCAGGTACTTATTCCATCTTGTTGATTTAAAGAAGAGTGCAAGCGAGAATGATAAAATCCTCTCTTTACCCAAGCGTAAAATTAAATACGAAAAGCGAAAAAAATTAAGAAAATTAGATTTTAACTGTGTTTCTTTCAAATGGAAGGGAACACAATCATATGATAAAGTAAACTCCAGTAATACTTGATTTTAACCTAGAAAATTTAATTCAGTGGAATTTAAGTGGAATGTTAATGTTTATTGAGAGGATACTTAATTTTACTCTTAGAAAAAAAATCAGAACTCAAAATAAAAACAGTAAATTGCAACCATTGTCAATACTATTTTACTTTTTCAGTACAGTGAGAAAAGTATTTTGTTATTTTTAATGTAACTGGTTTTCGACAGAAAGGGCTGAGCATTATGCTGATTTATTCCAGTGTAAGAAAACAGAAAAATGAAAGAGATGAAATGAAATAAAAAAAAATATGAAAAATGTGAAATAACTGCTTTCAAAACATCGATTTAAATTTAAATATTTTGTTTTTCTTCTCAACAATTTAAGAATTAATGAAAGAAAGGAAAATATTGCATATTATCGTTTGCTATTTTTTGAAGTTTGCTAGGTTAAGTAAACAGTTCATTAATAATATACAATAAATGCTATTCTTAAGCAGTCATTCGAAAAAAAATATTTAAGATAATTTTTTATTGTACGTGTATTTTTTCTAAAGTAATACATTTAATTTTATTTAAAATGTTTATTTTTCGAATATATGGATTTCCAAATTGCGATAAAATTTTAGATTTATTTATTCTATCTTATTCAGAAGACTTAAGAAGTAAATTAGTTTTTAATTAAGCTAATGTCTTAAGAGTAGCTATGAAAACATTTCAAAAGTATAATATAGGAATTGTGCTTTTAATTTATATTTAATTCACTTTTCAAATTTTCTGAATGCATCAAAATAAAAACAAATTTTCTGATATAATAAGGGCTTATGTTCCAAGAAGTAATATCATTAATAAGTCAAATAAACATTGCCAATAAATGAAGAGAAATGTTCCATGTAAATTTATGAAATCAGGATTTGCTTTTATTTAATTTAAGGGGATTTTTTCGTCAAAAAAATTCTGGCTGTCCGTTGATTGCAAAAATCTTTGCAGTCACACTCACGGATTTTTATATGTGATACTTATTTGTTTTATGATTTTGCATGCAATGTCCTTAGAAAGCATGCCAGAAAATATAAGTTTTTTGATGGATCCGATGTTATAAACCTTCGAAAAAGACTAAAAAGATTATATTGACACATTTTAAGGAACTTAAGTTGTTTATTTTAATTATAATAAATATTAATTTTTTTTAATCATAGGTATAAAAAAATAAGTACTAACGAAAAGATATTTATTAGATATTAACTGTTATTTATTAGAAAAAAGGGAAAACACTAAAAATTCTCAACAGTATTAAGAACAGGAATGTATTTCAGAGAATAATAAATCATATTCTATTTTATTATATTTTGCTTAAGAAACTTCAAAGTGAAATGTCGTATATGTATCAGAAATTTCGTGGCAATGGTTTCGAAAGATGTATAAAGGAAAACAAAGCAATGAAGCTGGAACCAAGAAATATATTATTATATAAAAATATAAATAAAAGATAAATGAAATTCAATAACAAGAAAATATGACGTTTCTATTACCCTGTTTCCCCAGTAATAAAACTTAAATGAACACTAATCCCTAGCGAATCTTAGGGTACTCGCTGTATTGGTTCAAACTTCCTTTTCCCAAAAGTAACCCTAGATAAAATTGTCAGCCAAATGGGACCCAAATATAGCTTATTAACCAATCGAATTTCAGATATAGTACACAGATGCATATGATGGCAATCCTGCTTAACTGTGAACTACTTAACAAACAACTACTTTGTACTTATTTGAACAATAAATTTAAAAGGAATAATTAAGTTAAATCTAAAAAAAGAAAGTTTTTTTTGTCAAGTACAAAAAAATAATTTCAGAAGGTTCTGGAAATTTCCTCCAGTACAGTTGAAAAATTTCTGGAAAACTGTTAAAAGTTTTGCAGCTTCGACCAAGATTAGAGATTGGGCTTTTGATAGAACTGGGAAAAGGGTGACCAAAGTAAGTTAAACTCAGACAAAGAGAGAATGATGTAAATGCTATGAAATGTAAGTAGAGATCAGTTTTCGTATACCATTATTTTCCTTTTTGTTACATAACATTCGTGAAGGGGTGGACGGCAGAATGGCAAGTATGTTGTTTGCAGGACTAATCTAAAAACATGTGCCTTTGAAAAATAAAAACAGGTAAGTTAAACACCAGAAGAATTCAATCCATCGCATTCTATACACATATATGTAGGATTTCGTTTCAAATAGTTAGCATAATTAAGTAACTGTATTTATGAAATAAATGTCATTGTTAACGATGTAAAGACAGCAATTAAGAAATTTTGCAAAAGCAATTGGATATTTCAAACACTTTGGCAATCATGATGAATGTGTTATAAATAGTTCAATTTAAATTAGCTTTGGAATTTTAGAATTGAGCAAAATACTTTGTGAAGTTTCCCATTAAACTTTGTAGGCATAGAATAAGAACAATGTAGCATTTCTATTGGTGGCAGAACAGATGTCCGATCCTTTGTTTTGCAGTAGCGGATTGAATTTGATAAATGACTAGATCTATCTGTACGTGTATGTCTGACTTAACCCCTTACTCATTAAGTTAATCATCTATTTCTTTGCAAATTACCTTTTTTTATAAAAATGTAATTATTCTGTGTTATATAGGGTCACTGCTAATGAGTCTGAGTTCATTTTTGTCTAGAAATTAAGGGGTTATCAAAGAAATTTATATATATGTGAATACAATCTTGAAATGAGTTGAGAGTAAAAATCTTTTCAGAGAAATATTGGCGTAAACTAAATAAGTCTAATCAAATTTAAATTTAAATAAATGTTTTTTAGTATAAGAGCTTTTTCTAACAACTTTTAGAACTAATATTATAAATTCACTTGTGATATGCATTTATTGAAGTGAAAACTTCTTTAGCGGCGTTGGGCACTTTTTAGTAGGGAAAAATCGTATGGGTTCGATCACCGACATGCTCTGACTAGCGCATGCGCAGTGTGCTGTTGGCTTTAGACACTTTTTGGATGGGTGAAATCTCGTGCGTTCGCGTCCTCGACATGCTTATAGCAGTTTTTCTGTAGCTATACAGCTGACGTATAGTGCTGTGTATATGATATAAGTGAAATTGAATGGATTTAGTGAAAAGTTCAATGTGTATATATTGTGCATTGTTAAAATAGTGTTTTTGTTTGATTGTTATTTGAATCGTTTAATTGAAGAATCATTGCACAATACAGTAGTGAGTACTAAATAAATATACTAATATTTTTAAAATAAAAAGTAAATAACAGAAAATTATTTTAAATCCTCGCATTTATTTTTGTGTTGGAAAATTTTATATTATTTAAAATTAATTTAAATCGTCATATCTATTCTTTCTTTGAAAATTTTGTATTATTTATTCTCTAATATTTAACCTCTGCAATGCATCACGCAATCCGGATTAGTATTTCACAGTGGCTTAGACGTTTTCTTACTACCGTGGTAAAACAGACATCTAGTAGTTTAATCATAATTTTATCTTGGATTTTGAAATTAGAAATATTATAAAATCTAATAATAATTCAAGATTATTGTGTTGAAGTTTAAGATATGGTTAAAAATGCAAAATTATAGTTTATTACCTTATATCATTAAAATCTTTAGTTTGAAACAATGAAAACGGCTCCGACTTTAATTCCATTAAATATTTTATTTTATTTATAAATTTAATATTTCGAAATCATTATTTGTTAATTTAAATTGTCAAAAATAAAATATATGCTCTTCTATATTTTGCAAAATGATTATCTATAATTTTATATCATTCGATTTTATTATTAGAAATTTACAAAAAAAATATTGTCAGGGAATTAGGATTATTTTAAGTATCCGTTTTTCATATTTGCTTAGATCCTTAACATTTTCCCCTAATTTCTAATTTAGCAATGGCTATTCACAAATCACAGGGAGGTACTTATGATGCTATTGTCTACGAATACGATAGCAAACATCCTAGAGAATTAGTTTAAGTAGCTTTAACAAGAGTAACGAGGATTCAAGGTTTATTTTTGGTTACTGAAGAAAATATTAGCAGCAGCTGGAAATTTTGGATTGGTAGAACAGGAACACCTCTAAATGCTTCAGAAACAGATAAACATCATAAAAGATCAACAAGTCATCGAGAGGATCTAACGTTAGAATTGAAAAGGTTACAAAACAAAACACTACAAACGGTCACCAAAACTTTTCTAGAATTCATCTCCAACAAGAAAGGATTATCGATATCTTCATTCAAGTGTCAAAGTTTGCATGCGCATGGAGCTGACCTAAAAATGATGCTATCGTAAAAAGTCAAATGTTCTGCTTTTGTCGGAAATTCGTATGAAAAACAAAGAACCACATGGTATTCCGAATTTCAACTTTGCTATAAGTTTTTAAAGACCCGAAGTTCCAGCATCAGGCATACCTGTTTATCACAATACTCAAGACACGTCACACTTCATTACTTCACATATGGACATACATACTAAATTCACTAGAAGTATTGGTGTTAATGTTTCTGATATAGGCGAAATATTCGCTGCTCGTTTCGATTCCAAGAATGGGCAATACATATTAATGGTTGTCGTTTATATTTCGCCTGGAAAATCTATGAGACAGATACAATGAACAATTTTTATTCTAAATGAAGCAGTTAATTTAAATATGTCCAATGATCGAAAACTCAGTACTACAAAATATAAAACGACGATCCATGCGGTTTTTACGCGATACTTAGATAAATTGAAATCATACATTTTCCTTTCTTACTTTAGTTACCATAAGCCTATTGTATCTTTTTTAGAACAAAATGAAATAATTGAAAGTACAAAAAGTCTAAGTATTGTTGAAATTAATGATGACAATGATGCAAACAATTAAAATAATGTTAAAAATCAAGTACATTGAAATTTAAGTAAATACAAATACTATCCATAAATAATATGATTGTATATTAATTGTTATTTCAATTGCATTGTATTTATATTTTGTCATGATCTTGTACAGCCTGTAATACATTTGAATAATAAAAAACCATATAAACATGCATTTAGTTGTTGCTCGGAGTGTCAATAGATGTGAAAACCAGATTAATGTTGATAATTTAATTGAAACATTATGAAATTTCAAATTTTTATGCTAAAGGTTCTAAGTTTTCACTTCTATCGGCAGTCTCTATAACTGCCAATTTTTTCCATTAATAAATACCAATGTAAAACCATACTTTACAATGCGATAAACCCCTAATTTAGTTTTAAACATAAATATATAAATACTTATCGGAATTCTGGAGTTTTAATCATGATTTTATCAATTACAAAAGAAGATAGGATAATTATATAGATTACGAAGGATAGATGATTAAGAATATAGCTGTAAACGGATAATTATGTAGATCTAATGATTGTTAATCTTAAAATAATGATCTGATAGAAATGTAATGTAGAATAAGGTAATGGACAACGTTCGGAACCCTTGATTCTGAGAAAGCGTATAAATGAATAATTATTTGATATTTGGTGTCAGCTTATTTAGAATATTCATGCAAAATTATTTTACGAATACTGTTGCAAGAAAAAAATGTTTAAGTTAAATTTTTCAGCAGTACATAAAGAAAAAAATTGCATATTTTCAAAAGATTGTTTTTTATGAAAACTACTGCTATAATAATAATATTTTGCTTACATATAAGTCGGACTTCTATGAATAGCTAATACAGAATATAAATTTCGAAAATAAAATTTTGTACAAATTTTTTTTTATTACTCTTTTCTCTTCGCTATAAATTTTAATTTGAAATTTTTCGGGTGATTTAGAACTAACATAAATATAAAGATACTGAAAACAACTGTATATTTTTGTTGTGGTCAAGAAGTCATATAATTATTTTATTTCATACTTTTAGTGTGAATCTGGCTAATAATAACAGCTTTTAGATTATATTTTTAAATATTTTATTCTCATTTATTTCAAGTTCTCTAATATTCCTTTGAAACAAGAATTATATGGAAGAGAAAAAATAAAATTAATCTTAGTACTAATAAATAACAAGAATTTTTTTCATTAAATTACAAATATAACAGATCAGATAATGAGTAAATAACTGAACAAAAACTAAAGGAATTTCTGCTACCTAAAGAATTAATGAAAAATAAATTTAAATTATGAAAAAGAAAGAAAAGAAATACGACGAACATTTCTGATTTTACTTTAGAAAAAATGATGCAAAATATTATTAATTATAGATGCAGAGCTTCTAAACTGCATACGAGCTATTCATGTCTCTTGTGTTTGAAGGAAGCTCATTTATAGGGATAATATTAAGAGAAATTTACGTATTAAAAAGTTAAATTTATGAGAAACCAAATATTTGTTCTTCTTATATTTCTAAAAAATCTCTATATGGTATAAATAATTTTGTTTATTATGAATACATTATTGTAGAAATTATAAACAAGACTATCAATGAAAATATGTAAATGTTACCTCAAAAATATGTTTCTTAGAAAAAGAAGAAAGACAAAGGTCATAAATATATATATATATATATACGATTTATTAATGTTTTTAAAAGTGATACACAACGTATAATAACATGTTGTTAAGCCATTTTTACTGATTTATCTGTGCATAACGGATTATAAAGTAACGATACAACAAAACAATTTTCACTAATCTGATTATGATACTTACCCCGTCTGCTGATTTAATTAAAAATAATACTTGCACGAAATGCATCCATTACATATATTTTACATCAGTTAGTTTATCATGAAAAGGTAAAATAAGGAATTATGTTTTGCAATTTTTTTCAAATGAAATTTTTTTTTATATATTATACTTTACAAAAATTGCCATAACCTTTTTTTGTCCTTAAGGAAATCTAAAAAAAAAAACTATAATCTACATGGTGATTATAAATTGGTTTTTCCACTAAATATATATCACGAATGAGCTTTACATTTAAGAGAATGGAATCAGTTTTTGGTAGGAAATGTTAGGTATGCTCTAAAGAATGATTTTAAAATTTTAGTTCAGCTGTAATAGTGGTTGGTTCCTGCTTACATCTGAGCCCCTTTGTGTACCTGTAAACTCGACTAAGTGTGTGGGAGAATCTGAATGATCCACAGACATGATTTCAATCTAATTAATTTATTGTTTCCAAATATCAATTAGGCACAATATCAATCTAATTAAAGTAGGTGATTAAATAGTAGAGCGTGGAAGGAGATTCTATAACACAGGGAGATTCTGTACTACGGACCCTTAATTGAATCTAAGACTGCTTAAATACGCTCAAATATAACTTCGCCGCACACTAATAAGCTAACTTCTAACTAATCAAGCTCACATTACCTGTACTTTTTATGCATCGGATCCTACACTGGAAACTTGCAGGTGATCGTTATCGGGCTTGATCAACGTCGTTGGGTCTACGTTCTGTTATCTTTTTCCTGAACAACTCCAAGACCTCTTACTAATTCCACTATCTTTCAATCTTCAACTAACAACTAACTCGCAGAATCTATGTTAACTCCTACTTGCCAACTCCAACGTGCCAACTCACAAACTCACGAAAACAGATTTTAATTAATATACTTCATTTACATAATCATGCTGTCTTGATCGGCGAAGGTTGGTTGAATTAATTATTTTTCCTCAGAATAATCCACAAGGTGTTAATAAAGTCGCGGATAGAACCGTCACACAGTTATCCCAAGTTATAATTCAAGAGATAAAAGGTTGACATTTTTAATCAATAATACATACCTAATGTCACAGAAATGTGATTTTCATAGCAAAAATGGCATGTTTGGCAGATCAAAGTTTTTCAAAGGAAGATTTAATATTAGATATACTGACACCCTATTCCTCTCCCCCTACATTTAGCTGAGATCTATATTTAGTCTTTATAGCCGCCACATCCGGTTTGAAATCCGTTTTCACAAAGGTAGAATGTTGGAAATGTAGGATATAGAAATGGATGATTGAAGAAATAAATATTTAATTAAATTAAAAATTATTTTACAATCAATCCCAATTCCAAAATCAAAAAAAAGAACAGTAACATAATACTTATCCTATTGCTTAAAAGTAGCTTGCTTGAAATATCTATTACTTAAAAGCAACGTATGCAAACATTAAAACTTATCTTGATAATTTACATTGTTTATAAATAAGGTCGTATTATACTTTTAGCTCAAAAATTCATTATTGCACAAATATATTTGTTGGCGCCAGTTGGCGAGAATTCCTTTGTATAGTCTTGCTCCGAGCCAACTGTTGTAACCTTTTGTGTTCAGTTCGAAAAGTATAGCGATTCCATATGGTTGGGATCCTTTTCGCTCATTAAAATTTGTTAAAATATACAGTCCATTAATTATTATATTGGCAACAATATTGTTATTCTAAGGGGGGGGAGTGATGAAAATTATGACTGAAAATTGGATCGCACATATTGAAAATTTTAGAGGCATGTAGTATGAAAAATGACATCAATAGGCAGAGTGAAAAAGGTAGAAACAACTATTGTACTTTTTATCAGAACACGAAATGCTTTTCAATCAATCTCACGGTCAACATCGCATTTTGTTCTGAAACTAGTGTACTGAATATATCTCTAAAACAGAAAAAAGGATGACTTCATGTTAATTTGCAGAACTATTATGTTCAGTTTTGTCATGGCTGACCTGATTTTCCTACGTAAAGGAGGAACTGCGATTTTGGTATAGATGCCTTCCCCTTAGAGTTTAGAAACATACCTCTGAAAAATAGACAGTGTTACAAATGGAAAAGCCTTATCACCTAATAGATGAAACACAGTTTTTCATAATGTGTCTAGAGCACAGCACCGACTATTACTATTCATGTAATGTACAAGATGTATATGATCTGATACGCAAGTTTTAAGAAACTTATTGCACATCTGATCTATCTCCTTCTGGATGGCCTTATGTTTCTTTTTAAATCTGTTTCAGAAGTGTATCAGTGATTATGTTATAACTTACACTTGTTGCAATATCATCGTGGGTGTGCTGAAATTCAACAATCCATAGGATTTTGCATTTCATTCTCCATACTTTCCTGTATGGATTGCAGAAGTGTTTGATTACTGAAAATGGAGGGGGAATGATCCCTAATGATACTTAAATATTATTAATGAAACTTTCATTCTGCAATTCATATAAAAATTCATCTTTATGAATTCCACAGACAGGCAAGGCACATTTTTCATTGGCTGGAAGCTTTAAATCAAAGAACTGTGTACACTAGTTAGATTCAAACCAATTCGATGCGGCATCACTTTTGTATACACACAGAAGTGATTGAGGGTTGCCGTAAAATATGAGCTTTTATCAAAGCCATTTTATGCATCTTCATCATACATTTTTAAACGAATTACTCAAAACAGCCTAGTAACCTCCAGGCTGACAAATGCTCGTTACCAATCAGTGCTGAACAACTACGTCACTCTCAATTTGTAAAAGCGAAATGATGTCATCTTGTTACAAGATAACATTACTCCATATATATATGATGTTTATTTTGTAAATTTTTCTTAGTGTAATATCTTAAAAATACAATTATCTCTTATCACTTCCTGTTTCTATTGCTATCAAGATTACCCAATCTCACTCCAGTGTGTTTATGACTGTGAGAATACCAAGAATTTTAAGAGTATACATATAGCCAGAAAATATCTTCTGAAGTGGAGGATGCCTTTAAAATACGATTCAACAGATTTCATATGGTATGTGCTGTTATGCTAGGCACCACATGCTGCATGAAAATTCTTTCAAACATAACACTCTTCAAGGTGTCATAAGTCAGCATAGTAATTTCAGACTCAACTGAATTTGATTTTTTAAAACTATTTCTTAATTTCAAAATTTAAACACTTTATATTTAAATAATATAGATTATAGATAAAAAATAGAGGAAAAAGAAACAATTCTTTGGGAAACAGTTATTGTTCATTAGAGTAAAAAAATAGGTTAAACAGAATACTTAGAAATAATCAGATTTTAGCATTTTTAAATGTTTAATTAGAATTATCCTAGGAGTCAAGTATATTCTTTAACTGTAATACGCTTGCGTAGATAGCTGACATTGTACACTTACACCATAAACATCATATGGATTACACCTTTTAGCTAAAAAAATTAGGCTTATGTATAACATGAAAAAAAAAACACTTCCCCTGTGAAATTATTTGCATTTTTTGAAAGACATCTATTAAGAATCGTAACACCTTATGTTTATGTGGTATGAAAAACTTCTGTAATGACAGAGCTTGGAGTTTACAACAGTTATGCTTGCAAGAGTAAGAAGAAAAGCAAATTTAAAGGTGTTAAAACATGCTTATTCCAATCTGTAAATTTGAAAGCGTTGAAACTTTCTCATATCTTTACTGCATACAAAAACAACACCTCAAACTGCTTGTTATTTATGTTTCTTGTATCATTTTAAAGAAATATTTATAGAAAAAATTTCAAAATGGTAATAGATCTCATCTATAATGGATTGAGTGAATAAATTTCAAATCGAATCTACAATTTTGAATCAATTTTTCTGTACTTATTTTGAGAAGAAAGTATATTCTTTTAGCACTTTAGGTACACCACTAGAAGATCATTTTTAGTTTTTGATTTATTGTGCTTTTGTAGAAGCAGATTCTAATATGGTTTTTGTTATATTTACTCATTTATATACATAAAATTTAATTCAGTAGGTTTTAGATAAATTTATTCACATTTAAATTCCAGATTCAATTTCTTCATCACTAGTTGAAAATATATTTTAGTACGTAAACGCACAGAATATATTTGAATGATTAAAAACTTGTATCGTAGAATCTTAAGATCTCTGTGGTCTCAAAACGGGGATTTCTTTAGAATACTCTAAGATTTTATTCATATGAAAGAAATGCATGTTAACATTTGTCATACATATTAATGACATATACAAATGAATTTCTTATAAATATTATTTCCAAAGGATACTGCTTTAAATATCATTTAATGTACAATAGTAATAACTTACAAAATTTTTGAATTTGAGAAAGATAATTGATAACAACTGAAATTACATAAAATTATCTTTATAAACTTATGATTAATTAATTTTCACTCACCAATGCTTAAAAAGAATTGCTCCACAAATTGGGCAAATTTAAATATTGAAGACATTATTATTTTTATCACTCTCATGTAATCTGAAATATTTAGTCTGCTAAATCAAATATTTTATATCTCAAAAAGCATGTGTCCAAGATTCTAATTTCACTTGAAATTAGGAATTTAAAAAAAATGGACTATTGTTCGCGGTGATGATTTTGATTACACGACTACCTTAGAATAGTTCCAATAGCTCTGTACGCCTGAAATATTTTCCCCTTCACTTTTATTTCCTTTTTCCTCGTAAATTTCTTAAAAAATAATAGACAAAGTGAAATGCAATGTAGTGCAAAATTTGTATCATTCACTAAGGTGTAAAACAAATGCAAAACGGGATAGACCAAATCAAAGTATACAGGGTGTTGACAAATTAGACCGACAAATTCAGAGGGGTGATAATAGACAGAATGCATAACGACAAATCCTCATTAAACATGGGGTCAAAAACCATGTTCCGCAGGAAGAAATCGCGAAAACAGTTGTAAAGGGTTTGATGTTTAGTGGAATGAAAAGGGACAAAGTTTACGTCTAAAGAAATGCATTCCTTGCCTTTTTTGTCCCTTTTCCTTCCCCTACCAATCACATCCTTCAAAACGGTTTTAGAGAATTACTGCGACTAAATGTAATTTGCAACCCCATGTTCTAAGTTGATTTGTCATTCCCAAGCTGCCTATTATCATCCCTCTTAATTTGTTATTCGCGAATTCGGAAACACTTTGTATGTAAAAATTGAATTAAATGTTTATGCATTATGAAGTTAATTAAAATTTCAATTGTATTTCATTGCGAGATGGAATTTAAGATTAATGAATACAACCCTATTTTTTGTTAAATATTACACTGCAAATATATTACTTCTATATTGAAATATTATTTTTTATAAAAACTATGATGTAAAAATAATTATATTGAAATACCATGATGTACATTTATCTAAGGGTTTTTTTTACTTGCTAAGACAATGAAGGAAAAGAACAAAATTTGCTGAAGCAATGCTGGGGGGGGGGGGGTACTTACTTATAAATCTTCATCTTTCATATTAAGTGTTTTGTTTTTAGGAAGTGACTGAATCCTAGTAAAATGTGACAAATAAGGCATTAAAATATTTTGAGTTACTTTCCGATGTATATAATTATGAAAGTTGTCTATTCAAAGGAAATTTGTTTTAATATATTATGAATTCTATTTGCCTGAAACGAAATCTTTAAAATAAAGTGCAGTATAATAATTCAATTCAAGTTGTAAGTGAATTTGAAAAATAAAATTGATGCATGTACAAATTTTCAATTTACAGAAATAACAATATTGACACATAAAATTATATTAAATATATGCCTTTTGTAAGGTATTCGTCTATATTTCGTTATATATACATATATTTTTAATTGTTAAATTTTCAATATACTCCAAAATTTTGCATAAAATGTTGCAACCCAGTATGTTTTAAATTCATTCAGTTTTTTTTTTGCGTCTTATTTAAATTTAAAGTCTAAAGATAAAGGATTGTTTACATTATAAATTTAATTTGCAACTATTATTTTATTTCTACACTCCAAAAAAAAAACTATTCTAAAAAAACAATAAAAAAGATTAGAAAGTAAAAAGCTGAAGGAAAAACACGTTGTCTAAGATGCGAGTTTTTAATACTTCATCTGTATGATTAATAAAACTCCTCGTTATAAAAAATTAAAATAAACGATTTACGGAACTTCAGCAATGAAAAAATCAATTTTTTTTACATATTTATTTTTAAAGTAGCAAGATTTTTATAATTAAAATTTCTCATCTAAGAATATTTAATAGCGGGGATTTTGAAGCATAGTGCATTCTTACGTTATATGAAAGTGAACTCTTGACAGATATTTTCTATTTTTTATAAAATTTGATTTGGTATTTTATTTCTTCTACATTTTTGGTAAGCAAATGTTTATTTATAAAATAATTTTGCTGTACAATCTGTAAAAAGCATGAATAAAATCTGTTTTTATCTACTCGTAACAAATAAATGCTTTTAATGCGTTTAAAAGAAAAATTGCGTATGATATAGACAACACTTATGGTTAGTTTATAATTGTATTTTTTTTTTAAAAGGGTGTTCAAAAATTTTACTTGTATGATTTTAATAATTTTAAATTTTGTTTTTGAAACAATTAATCTGTGACTAAATGAAATTGTAATATTTTTAATTAACGCCAGACTCTAAAGCAGAGTTTGGCAACCTTTTAGCTGTGGCCAAACCAATCTACCAATATGATTCAGCGTGTCACACAGTAGGACATTTTTTAAATAATTCGATTCTCACAATCATGCATGCAGAGTTAGAGAGTAGAGATCAATAATATAAATTTTCAGTTTTATTACGTATACATTTTGCATCGTTCAAATATATATTCCTTAACATAAAAACAAACAGCAGATAATATAACTATTTCTTCAACAGAAATAAATTATTAAATTTGTATATCTATTACATATTTTTAAGCATATTTATTAAAATAAGAAATATAAAACATAAAATATAAGTTTTTCCCTCCATTATAGTTAAATAAAAAGATAAATAAAAATTTCAAGGCAAACCCAGGGGTATAATTTGCGACTTTAAATGTCACATGATATTGAACATTCAGTTGTGAAGCAATTTCTTTATGAACTCGAAATATTTTTCATGTGGGGAAAGAGATTTTACTTAGATATGTAGAAACAAAGCGAAAGCAGAATGCGTGCAAATTTCTCTCTTGAAACAAGTAAATCTCTCTATCAATGACATTCAATAATTGACAAAAGATATGTAAATTCATCTTTGGAGTTATTTTTTAATTTTTTTTTAAATTCCTTAAATTCCTTTTAATCTGAAGATGTTTTTAAAAGGTCTTGCAAACTTATAAATTTCCTTCCACTCAAAAATTGACATATTTGTAGAGTACTACATAATGCCACTGATCATTGCACGTGTGTCGCATGCAATAGGTTCGCGTCAACTGTTCTAAAGCAACTCAAGAGCTATTGGTAATGAAATATAACTGAATTTTAGCAAGGGAAGAAAATAATATCTCAACTGGTATCTCACTCTTCAAAATTCTCTACCATGTTAACCTAAGAACTTTGAGCTTCAACAAATTTAACGCGTACTGGTTTTTCTCACAACGAGTTTTCTGTGGCATCAGGATTGACCCCACGACTCCTTAACAACAGTCTCAAATTCGTAACCATGAACATTCTGCAGCCACAGCAATATTCCGTAACCAAAATAAAAGAACTTTTTCACTCTTATTTGCAAGTTGTTTTCTTATAATTTGATTCTCCTTCTTTTTTATGTTCAACAGTTGAAATATGAGATCACTGGGAGATGCAAAATTTTCCCTCGCATAAAACAAATACCAATTGTAATATAATAAATAAACTGGTTTCTTAATATTGCTTCACATTTACAGGAAATATGTAGGAATAACAATGTAAATAGGATAAAAATGATCTTTTTAACTAAGTTCGGAGCAGTTTGAAATGTACAATGAAAATGTTGAAAATGTAGATGCATATCTTTTTTAATACTTACATTTTATTTGATTTAAAAATAGTTTTGCATGAATAAGTATAGAAACAACAATCGCAGTTTGATTATTTCTGAACAGTTTTTTCTCGTTTTCTGGGAGATAGTATAGATACACTTTTTTAATATGAGTGAAATGGGTTTCAGATAATATGAGTCCACAATCTAGTGATTGAATTATATAACACGAATAAGAAAGGAAATGAAAAACGGATAAAAAAATAAGAAAGAACTACTCATATGTATGTATTTTGAATATATACGTAAACTGGAAAAAATAATTGAATACCATATGCACACAAAGAAAAAAAACTCATATTAGTTTTTGAAATACAGATATTAATACTAATAATAATAAATACGAAGCATGAAAAATTGTCCGATTGCTGTAAAAGTTCATGGATGTGAAAAACTTACAAAGGAAAACAATGATCAAAATTTCCTTTTCAGAGTTTTCCCGTTACGAAGGGATGAAATCAATAAGGCATTGTCCACCTCTGGTCTAGATGCAAGATGTCACCCGGCTAGGCATAGATGATTAAGCTCCCGGATGATGTACTGCAGAATTTCATGCCAATTTGTCTCCAAATGTTGGGATAAGTCGTCAACATTCCGAGATGGTTGTAATAGCCTTCCCATAACGTCCCAAATGTGCTCTATGGGAGATAGATCATGTGACCTAGCTGGCCAAAAAAGTGTAGTGAAACCTTGAAGAAATTTCACAGTAACTCATGTCGTGTTTGGTAGGGCATTATCTAGTTGATATGTAAGTTGCAAATTGAACGATAACACAACCTGTTGGACAATAACGTCAACATACCGCTTTGCTTTCAGTATACCAGGAACGAGGCTAAAGAAGTCTCGGTGACAAAGGAGATGGTACCTCAGACCCCAACGCCTTTTTGAAGATATGTGTATCGTGCAATAACTATGACAGGATCCCTACGACTCCCTAGGAATCTCCAGACACATCTGTGGTTGTCGTCAGTTGTATATTTTTGGAAACGAGAATCATAACAAGACAACACATCCTTAGTCAGTGTAGTTCCATATTGGATGAGTGCTGCACCACAGCAACCAGACTGGAAGATGTACACGCTTGAAAGGTAAGTGGTGGTACAGTCGTTGCGCATGTAATTGCATTTCACCCTGTCGAATGTGGAGAGCCATGTTGAACACATGTGAGTGGACCATACGGTAAATATTTTATAACAATAAATACGGTAATGTGACAGCTATTCTGACTCTCACTCTTTTTTACCACTCTGCTGTGTGGTCTTTCGGTCTACCTCTGCGTTTTTAATTCTGATATCTGTCATTGTTTACTCACTATTTCCAGCATCGCTTATCATCACATGCTTCAACCCAAATGTCGAACGATTCTTTCATTCTTCCAAACAGCCTTTTCCATTCCGTTCGGGAGACCACTTTCAAAGTCTGACACATTTTAGTAATATGCACGAATCCTTCGGCGAAACATTGTTGCAGCTGAAGTAAGATATAACAGGGGAAATGCAATTGGAATTTTTAACCATCAGTTTGAAGAATCGCTTCTTTCACACACCTTATGAATGTATAACTTCGATGCGGTGGAACTCCTGCTATTCATTCACTGAACACAAAATTTTAACATTTACATGTTGGTCCAAATGTCTTTGTTTACAAAAATTCATTAAATCTAGCATTCCTTTCTTGATGGGTTGATTTTTTTGTAACAGACCGTATATTATCAATTATTTTCAGCCTTTTTCTGACATTTTGTGTGTGAAGTTTTCTGAAAAGTAAATTACTCTCCCTCTAAAATTTATTTTTAAGGTCACACTTCAAGAAAATATTCAACTTAAAAATAAACTTTTTGCTTGGATATACATGACCATTTAGAGAAGTTTTAACCACTCAGTCGCATTTTTAAACATACGATTATTTATTTGATTAGAATTGGTACAAAATATGTTATATCTTTTTCCAACAAAGCCTTTCTCGAAGAGCAAAAACAAGCTGGCAACGTAGGTACGTTTGAGAAAAATTTATATTATTTTTCAACTTAGCTATATAATGTAAAATATATTTAATATATACAGTCATTAAATTGGCTTGTTAACAAGAATTACATATATATTACAAAATTCTGTTCTAAATTATTAAAGTTAGTTTTAAATCATGTTGATGAAACATACTGAAGGTAACATAAAATGTTTATGTTTAAGTTAACCTTCACTAATTTGTATAAAAATGCTTGGTGTGTTTTTGAATATTATATTTCTGAAAATGGACAAAAGCTTAGTTCAAAAGCTCATCGCACTTTCTCTGCCTCTTAAATATAAAATATCTCAGTCACAATTAAGAAAATAAATGCAGCATGTTGAATTTTTTGTAGACTTAGAAAAATGTATAATGCTTTAATTGAAAGGTATATTAAAATATCTCTTTGAGAATAAAATGAAATTAATAGCAAAAAACTCTTAAACGGATATTGTTGATTTTATTGATTGCTTATTAATATTACATTTTTCTAAGCTACCCTATGGATGTTTGGGACAGACCACGTCATTACTTTAGAGTGATGATGACGACATATGCCGGACTCCACATTTTCAAAACTTCCACAACCTACGATGAATATCCTTAATAGCTTTTTTATGTGCAAAAAATCAATAATTTTTTAAGAAAATGAAAATGCATTTCTTATAAAAATAATTACAGGTTATTTAGTTTTATCGTATTATACTTTAAATATGCAGATCATACAAAATAATTATAATTTAACAGATAAATTTTACGAGTTACGCAATAACAACTGGGTACTTTTTATTTTTATGAAATAATTTAGAATATTCGAAATGATATTAATGTATCGTTCATGAAATACGATTGAAGATTGAGTTAAAATGTTTCGGTTACAAAACTCTTAAAAGGTTTAAAATAACTTATAAACAAATAATTGCCTTTTTTCTTTACAAGTTGAGATTTTTTTACAAATATTTTAAAGTGCATTACTCAAAGTGGGTGTTCTGAGATAATCAAAGATAAAACTATTTACATCTAACTTGATCCTGAAAATTTATTGCTATTATAATCATTAAGATTTTAAATTAAATAGTTTATGTTTATTTTGGCCATAATAAACCATATATACTTATAACGCTATATACTTATTAACGTACAGACAATGTTCAAGAGCTTTATATGAATAATTGCTTACAAATCCAAAGAATGTCCCATACAACTCAGCGTTTGCACACACAAGCATGAACAAAGAGATAATAAGGTTTCTTCGAAAGAATAATGTTAATATTTCTTTTCTCTCATATAAAAACCATAAAAAATGAAAAACAAACATCTTTAGAAATCTTTTAATGTAGGTGGATAATCTTATAAAGAAAATATTAAAAATTAGTATTTTGTTAGTAAAAACTAAATTCTTCGAAACAATTAACTTGATATAAAAGTAATGAGCTTCATTGTATTTAGAATAATTAGAAAATAAAATTAAAACAACAAAAATAATCTTAGATATGCTTGTCAAAGTTTTTGTTTAAAATGTCTCTGTCAAAAAAATGTGAAGTTTTCTTAGTTATAAAAGTAGTAGTAATTAATTTTAAACTATTATTTGCAAACAATTATGTATCTATTGTTTCAAATAATGCAATTTTATCTAGTGTTAGAAAGATTTTTAACCCCCCTCCGCCACACAGTTTGCGGGAAACAAAGTAATTTGTATTTCTTAATGTTGTATTCCTCTGTAATATTATATTTATTTTATTTTGTTTAATTTTAAACTTTAAAATTATTTATTTTCTTAAAAATATTGCAAAGTATAATTAGCTTTCAAATACATTAGTCTTTGTTATCTATTTTAAGCTTAAACAGTAAGGAACATGGGAAGGTATTAATCAAATTATTTACTTGAAAATAAAAATAAAACATGTTGAATGAAAAAAACACTTGAAGAGTTTACTAACAATTTGTATAAATTGTTGAAATGTCCTTGAAAGTCAGTTTATATTATTACGTTATGTTTATCATTCCAAATATAATGAATGAATCAGATATTTATTTTGTGTGAGGGCATTTATGTCTTTTAGAACGTTTCTATATTATTTTTTTCTTTACTTTATTTGTTCATTTATTTTATTTTAATTTGTTTGTTCTTTTTTATTATACTTTATTTGTCCATTTACTTTATTTTACTATATTTGTTTATTTATTTTGTATTGATATTACATAGTACTTTTAATTTCTCTGTGCATCATAATTTGTATTACTTATTGACTAATCCGTAAAATGCTAAAAAGAAATATGTACATACACCAGTGATTTTTTTATTCCATTAAACACATCCTTCATCCTCATCCTGCATGGTAAATTATTCTAACTCTTTGAGTATTAATGGTTACGTATTCAAAAAAGCTGATGAATTTAAATACACTGGAACAGTAATTAATTATATTAAAAAACTAAGAGCAGAAGCTTCTAACAGAATCAAACTAGCTAGTAAATGCTTCTTCGTGGTGAAAAGACAATTACTATCTAATTTAATCAGCTGTAAAACTAAATTAAGAACATACAAACACTAATACTATCTGCCTTATTTTATGCAAGTGATACATATACTTTAAACAAAAATGTAACCCGCTTACTGGACATGTTTAATAGAAAGGTTCGTAGAGTTACCTTCAGCCCAGTTCAGTAAGGAAGACGGTAGTGAACCAGAAATATATTTGAACTGTGCAAGCTTTATCGGCAACCGTAAATAGCACAAGCCATCCGTAGTGATAGATTAAGATGAATTGACTATATTTGAGAAGCTCAGAAGGTAATCTCATTAAGATCTTGCCATTTAAAAAAGTTGGGGAACCCGAGCTATATAAAGGAAGACCATCAACTAAACGGTTGGACGACATTTAGAAAGACTTAAATTAGGGGTGGGCTGACTTTTCCAGGGTATGGGCTACTTCTAATTTTTTCAAGGTGTTGCGGTCCACCAAGTATCAATGGCCCACACAAAGAGGTGGGGAGTGGTCCACAGTTCTGGACCCTCTTACATAGGCCATGATTTTTTTCGATCGATTATAATCCTATGTATTTAGTACGTAACATTTAATTAAGTATTTGTTATTAATAATTTTTATTTATTAATGCTAGTTATTTATTCATTAATTTATTTCTTATTGTTCTTTGTTCCCGACAATCTACAAAATGATAAAAATAAGTTTGGCAGCGTATTGGGGTAGGATATAAGAATAGTAGACATTCGACCCTGGACCACCACGCCCCGAGCACCCTTTGAAAAATTTAAGAATGTCTCCATTACCCAGGGTCGTAGGTATGGTGAGGTAAGGACAAAGTCAACAATATTTATTGCAAAATAATAAGAAATACGGAATATGTACTTACCTACGTAAATAAAAGTAAAAAAAAGCCCTCACTTTTTTGAAATCGCGTTTGAATCAAAACGCAAAATAAGAAACAGAATAATAATTGCCACAAATGTAATAAAATCTAATGATGCATTTATTACCAAACAATTTAAAATGCAGTAAAAATTAAAACATTTTCATCTTAAGTTATGTCTTGGAATTATCGTCAGTAGAAGACTTAGTCTGCATAATGTCAGCCAATCTTGAATATTTCCGTATATAATTACTAACTGGTAAATTTCAGGCGGCCACCCCAAATTCTCTTGGTGGTTCACCGGTCGATCCCGATCGACTTAATGCCCGACTTAAAAACTTTGGAAATTAAAAATTGTAGAGAAGTCACTAAAAATAGAGAACGCTGGAAGAATCACTGGTAGAATGCAGTGAAGGCCTGTAAGAGAATATTATGCTTCTGATGAATAAACACATCATTAATAATTTGCAAGCTCTATACTGGGTGTCCATAAATAAACTTAAAATTTGGGAGAAGCGTATAGCAAAAACTATTTAGAGGAATTGCATGAAAATTGGGTAATTGCAGAATGAAAAAAAAAAGTGATGGTAATTTTATCAAGGGGAAAAACAACGAGTATGAAAACCCACCCCTAAGTGGCGTGTCATAGCTTTATAGAAAACATATAAAATGATCTCCAAAATCATACAAAACATGCTCTATATGTTGTGTACCATTGTATGCTACCATTTGGAAGCGTAAAATTTCATGTTCAGCAGTTGAAAACAGCCTGAACTCGAGAATCATCATTGCATTCTATGCTTTATTCAAGGTCGGATAGAAATGTGATGGGATCACGGTAAACCATGGTCTTTTGTTATCCCCATAGCCAAAAGTTGAAAGATGTCAAGTCAGAGGATCTAGGAGGTCAGGTTGTAGGGAAATTGAGGCTGATGATTCTGTCGTCACCGAAATGATGGTGGAGCACTTGTTTCTCACAACGGGTGATTTGTGGAGGAGCACCATTCGGCACAATCACTGTGGTTTTATCACATCTCCTTGCCTGCCGCTTCCATATTGTAGCAGACAGTGGTGGACAACATATCGACCATGTTTTGTAAATTTTTTAAGTATATTATTTATATGTCCTCAATATATAAAGCTATGATCGCCACCTAGGGGAGGTTTTTGAAACTCATTGTTTTTATCCCCATCATTCCATTCTGTCATTATTCTATTTTTATTTCAGCTGTGTAGTTTTATTCTATAAATTGCTCGCAAATTTCAAGTTTAATTATGGACACTCGGTGCAAATATCATGAAAAATATCATATTAGTCTGATTTCTTTGACTATGATGCTAATTATATTATAAGCATAATAAGAAAATGTCTTGTATTTTTCGTGGTTTGAATATGTAGCATTTAAATCGTTATGATAGAGAATTATCAGACAAATTTAAGTCGGTGACTTTTAAGACTCGTCTTGTAGCGGAATAAAAATACGTTAAGCATACCAAGGCTATAGACCTTCATATTAGCGTGTTTTGAAAATTTGATGAGAGAGGGCAATAGCCCTTACATTGCTTCTAAATTCGACATTAATAAAATAATCAATCAATGCAGGCTTTTGTTTTTGAGTAGGTGTGCATGTATGTGAGAAGATAAAGAAATATTATATGTATTGCTTGCAGAAATACCAAATTACTATACATGACAATTTTTCCCTTTTAAAAATTTACATATTAAGGGTATAGTATGTAACAGACGACCATATTTTGAACATTGAAGAACGCAGAGGTAAAAAGAAACAATATTCCTTCTCAATTAATTATTGCACGTAACAAACTTCTTTACCGTTTTAATTATCTGTTCATCATATCAACTTCTAAGCCTGACATAATGAGAAGCATTTCTCTTTTTCGCAGGAAATATCAATATTATATAGGCTCTCGCTTTCCATAAAATCATATTTGCTTATCTTATTATCTTGAAAGCGTGAAAGACGAGGCGTGCGGTTCAGAGGATACGCTTGTAATTACTTTCAGCACAATAAAAAATAATGCGAGAGATAAGTAGCAAATACTCTCCTTTAATCAGATGAACAATAGCGGCAAATGAAGAAACGAAACTCCACTAATTTTTCTTTCAAGAAAGAAAATTGAGATTTACGAATAATTTTTCCAAGGAACTGAGAGATAATAGACACGTAAATGTTATTCTTCTAAATTTAATCATGCACTTTTTATTATTTTGAGGATCGATGATTAAGAATTCGAACAATGAATTAAAAATTTCAGTCCGCATAATGATGTTGCAGTGAGCTGGAAACCTATCCTGTCCAGTTGAATGGGATCGAGTTGTAAATTTGGTAAGTGCTCGCATTTTTTTCATGCATCACCCGTCTTTGCGCAGGTTTACACACCTTTCAATGCAAGACCCGTTTCCTATTAAAGGTTAGCCGTGTTTTATATTTACATTTTGAATGAAATAAAATTAAATAAATCTAATGTGGATAAATATATAACAGCAAACGCTTTATCTGGATACCATGGAAACAGACAGTTTTTTTAATGCTGATTATAAAACAATAACAAATAATGAAAACATGTTTTATGCTTGTGATTTTACTAGAGTGAAGTATTTATGCATGACAAGCTTAAACGTAATTCATGATAAATAGGTACAGTCGATTCTTGGTAATTCGAAGGTGAAGGGGCCGATGAAAAACTTCGAATTATCAAGAGTTCGAGTTATCAAGAGGCTAAGTAAGAACTCCCAAAATACAAGAAAATTTTTTTTCTAACACATTTAAATTTCAAACTCTGTAATAAAACAACAACTGCGCATGTGAGTAAAACTATTTTAAAATATTTTTTAAAGTAAATATTGTACGGATAAACATTATACAGAAGTGAAAGACTTGTATTAAAAGAATATATTTATGTAACAATAACAATTATTAAAACAATACATATTGTACATAATTAATCTACTTTGGAGAAGAAATCTAAAATTTTTAAAATTCTGTTTAATCTGTTATCCGTTTCCTCAGAAACTGCTCCCAACATCATTAGTTCTTCAAGGCAGGGTCCAGTAAAGCTCATGCCATAGTTTGTGAAACACGCCATAAGTCACACAGATGAGTCATAAATCACCATATCACTCCAAAGCAAAATACACAATCCAAGGCATCTCTTTTTCACAGTAGTGGACCATTCTTTATGGACACATGTGTAGTAAGGCCACGTGTTCAACGGAAGATATGGACGGTTTACAACAAGTGCAGATGGTCAATTGTCCACTTGAAAATAGAAAGCAATCAAAGTGTCTTTTTTCTTGAGAAACCGGGAAACACAAAGAAGGGATGACAGAGAGAGGGTCTTCAAATGGGCTACGTTACAGGGGGGACACGCAGAGACAATACAAACCAAAAAATGTATGCTAAAACCTGTTTGCTGGAGGACTCTACATGATAGTTAGTGTTCGAATTGTCGAGAGTTTTATAAGATAACCTCGAATTTTTTTGCGTGTTGTAGTCTGACCAGCTACTGATTTTACTTCGAAATATTTAGTGTAGCAAAACGTATTGTTTTAGTTCAAAATATCAAGAGTTTTTCTACGGGCAGAGCATATACTTCGCATTAGCGAGATGTTCATATTATTGAAGGTTTGCATTAGCGAGAGTTGGCTCTATATATTTTGGATGAAAATTTTCACTCACACACTCTTAATATATATATATAAAAATATATATACTGCTGGCCACCGTAAACGCAACACCATGAAAGACAAGAGATAGCACAACAAAATTTATTTTGTAGATAACATGCTGATCAAGTATGAAGTGATTAAATTTATAGACTTCTGTGAAGTGTGGTTCCTGCCAGAATCAGTAGCCAGATTAGCCGCCATTGTTGGAGATCTCCACTGCCAGACGCCTCAGATTTGATACAAAGATATTTTGGATGTGTTTTTGGGGTACAGCCGACCAAGTAGCTTACACACGTTGCAAAAGTTGATTTGGTGTGGAAGCTGGGGGTGTAATCTGGGTCAATCGTTGAGCAACCAGGGACCACATGTTTTATATCGGCGAAAGATAAGGAGAGCGAGACAGCCAGGGAAGCAATTCAATCTGGTGATTGACGAAGAACCTTCGGACAATGCGTGTTACGTGTAGTCACGCATTATCCTGTTGAAATATGGCTGTGGCCAAGCCCTGAAGGTAAGGAAGGACAACTGTCTCCAACACCTCGGACACGTATCGCTGGCTGTTTAAAGTGCCGGCAATGCGTACTAGAGGAGTGCGAGAGTGATATCCAATACCACACCCCATACCATAATTCCCGGTGCAGGACCAGTGTGGTGGTGCATAATGCAGCTGTTCAGCATCATCTCTCCACGGTGTCTCCAGACTCGAATCCGATCATTGTGGTGTTGCAGACAGATGCGAGACTCGTCAGTAAAGACAACCTCATTCCATTCTGCCGCCCATATCTTTCTTCCATCGCACCATTGGCGGCGGAGACGTCAGTGATTCTGCATCAAGGGTAGACTAAGCAATGGACGTCTTGCGGACAGACCGCTCTGCTATAAATGGCGTCGAATGGCACGCGCATACACTGAATGATGCGAACAGACTCAACAGATGAACAGACTCAATGTGCTGTGCTATGGTTCGTGATGGGATTGAGAGATGCGTCACTGCCATGCGCACAATTTTCCTGTTCTCACGTGAAGTGGTGTACTGAGGTGGATGCTATCGACCCCTTCGGTCCATCATACCCTCCTGCATCCAATGGTCACATATCCGCATTACAGTTGTTTGGTTTCGTCCAACACGACTACCGATTTCCCCACAAACTCGGTAGGCCACTCTATCCTTCCTCTGTCGAACTCGTATACTTGATCAAAAGCTGATCTTTGTTTTCTACGAGATATAATTAATCGTTTTTTGAAAAAAACCACAGGAAAAATACAATTGCCGAACTTGAAATTGTCGAAATCTCCAAGCCTTAAATAGCGCTTTAAGGTGGCGCCTTAGGCGTGCTTGATGCGTGTCTGCGCTGAAATTCTTATCTTTTTCTTATCTCACCTTCGCTAATGCATGTTGTAAATTTCATGTTATTTGCGTGCTTCCTTTAGGGTGTTGCATTTACGGTGGTCAGCACAGTATATATATATATATATTACCAAGATAACATGGCATGAAAACAATATGATTAAATTGGTAAAGCAAAAGTAGGTCCTCTAGCTGTCGACTCTAGCAGCTTTGAAACGGTTCTAAGCCAATTATGCATTGAGTGTTAATGAACATAGTTTACAAATACGAACAAGCCATCCTAATCCTATACTTCATAAATTGTAGTGACTTGATATCGTCAGCATTATAGTTTCTCAGATATTTTCAATCATCGAGAGATCTGGTAGATGGGTTGTCAGAGGTATAGTTGACCACTCTCTGTGTAGAGAAAGATCTGGAAATATGAAGTGCCACGTGTTTTTTTCTTTTTTTTCATTAGTGTTGAAAGGGGACGTTTCGAAATCCACGAAAATACGTCAAAATTCCGGATATAAGATCTACAAAATGTAATGCACAAATTAATATCAAACCTAATAAAGTATTAAACTGTTAAATTAATGCAGAACATCACAAAATGTACGATATTCACATCACAACTCACAAAAGTACAGATTCGCAAAGAAATCAACAACTTGCATAAATATTTCATCATAAATCTTAAGTACGACAAAGCGCACACACTTGCGTAATAATCCTACTGGGGGATGGGCGAGCATATAAAAAAGTTGAAAATAATTATCAGTTTGCTGAACGAAAGCAAAATAAAATACACACACACACACATTCTGACATAAAAAATAAAATAATATTCACAGAAATAAAATATAACTATAAATGTATCATTACGGTAAAAAGTATTTGCTAATTAATTCGTCAATACAAAATTTAAAACAAGTTTAGTAATTACTAGTGACTTCCATGATCTTGTTATGTGCAAAATAGAATACATATCTTGCTAAATTGTGCAGTTTATAATTAAACCCTCATTGTAGCTTTAGCATTGAAATACATTATTATTGCATTCCATCTACACTGGTGTCCAAAAGTTAAGCGTAAATCGTAAGATGCGAAAATCGTGGAGTAAATATTCGTAAAATTATTCCAAATTTCTTGCAGATATTAATTGGGTAAAGAAAAACATTAGGTTAATGCAAAACTTTTCAGTCGACTACGTCCTGCGCGAAACACCGGCGCATGTCGGAATGCAGAGAAACCGATTCACGCAGCAGTTCAAACAAGTTTCGAGCAACTGCTGTGCGAAGGAACGTTGTAAACTATCAAACAAGGTGAATGATGACACAAAGACGCCAATTGGACATGTTTACGAATGGAAGAATTGTTGGAGTACTGAAATCCTCACGATCACAAACCGAAGTGTCTCGAATGATGAATGTGGACCAGTCTGTGATCTCAAGACTGTGGCAGAGGTTTCAAAGAATGGGAGATGTTACCCAACAACCAATATCAGGTCGACCAAGTGCCACAACCCCTCACCAAGACCGATATCCGGTAATAAGTGCGCGACGTCAGATGGGCAGTACTGCCAGAGCACTGGGTTTGGCGCTCGCAGTCGCCACTGGAATACGAATTTCGAGACAAACTGTTTACAGGAGACTCAATCATGCTGGCTTGTATGCCAGAAGACCAGCAGTTTGTATTCCCCTCACGTCTGCGCCTAAAAGCGCTCGTTTGAACTGGAGTTTGAAACTTCAACATTGGAGTGTGGGAGAGGGGGCCAATGTGATGTGCAGTGACGAATCCCGGTTTTATCTGAGTCGTGATTCGATAACGTTAACGATATGGAGAGAACGTGGAATACGTTTTAAACTAAGAAACATAACTGAAAGAGGTCATTTTCCATCAAGGGGAGTAATGGTATAGGCAGGCATCATGATGGACGGCCGCACAGATTCCATTTTTTGACACGGGGTCTGTGAGTGCTCAAGGATACAGAGACGAAGTTCTTGAGCCTTATGTTCTCTTGTTTCGAGGTGATGTCGGTCCTGACTTCATATTAATGGATGATAATGCACCATGTAACCGAGTGGTGCTGATTGATAACTTCCTTGAAACGGAAAACATCCAGCGCATGCCGTGGCTTGCGTACTCCCATGATTTAAATCCTATCGAGCATGTATGGGATATGGTCGGGAGACAAATTGCAGCCCTTTCGCACGCACCAAGCTCCAGTACAGAACTGAAGAGATCTCTCCAAGAAGCCTTGAACCGTTTGAGCCCACAACTCATTCATCATCTCATAGCAAGTTTGGTAAATCGCTGTGCAGCGTGCCTGGCTGTCAGAGGTGACCACACGCCTTATTAAACTACATCATAAGTATTTTATTTAATGTTTTCTTTCATTTTTTTCTTTTAAGTGTGAATCCTTGCTATGCACAGTTTCAATTCAAACTGCTACTTTGGATAATAAAATTAATTATTATCATTCTTTTGATTTGTTTCCTTATTTTAGAACCATTTTACACTCGCATATCACGTTTCCTGCAATTCTGATTTACAGTTCCTTTTTTATTCACATAATTATCAATTATGCTTAACTTTTGGACACTCGTGTATAATTGTTGTATTAGGTGGGTGCGATGAAAGTTATAACTGAAAATCGGGTCACAAAAATTGAAAGTTTAAGAAGCACTGAATTAAGATTTTAACTGGTTACAGTAAAATATCTGAACAAGCAGATAACAGATGTATATTGGTAACCTCAAGAAATGTTTTCTCTCAAAGATCGCACTGCGGAATTCAGCTGTGTTTTCAGAAGCGAATTAATAATTTGTTGCGGAATATAAGGCTATACAAATCACAAGCTATATGAAACGTTTAGATTTTTTCGATAGTTACACTTTGCTTGGATACCTTTACAAATTTTTACAATTGATTTCATGATGGTTAAAAAGCTATCTTCATTATTCTACACAAACTGATATTTATATAGGTGTGCCAAGATCTCATAAGCCCCGATATCACGTCAAACCTTACGGTAATGAAATCTCGGACAAACTAGTGAAAGAAAGAGCTGTAATCTTCCAACTACTTGGTTTTGAATCGAATATTTTATCAGAACAGAGAGTTATTAAAATTAAGATACACTTTTAGAGGAATAAAGCAAGGGAAGAAAGATACATGGATTCCTATCATTTATCAATAGGTAACAGTAATTAAAAGAAATCATTCGTGAAATATTAGCGTTAAGTCCATAAGTGTGGCACAGAATGATAAACTGAGAGAAGAAAAGTAAAGTCTTAAATCAAATAAAGAAATTGTGAAACGAAAGAGTCACCGAAGCGGTGTGAAAGTAAACTCGCAAGTGTGCTTGTTTATTTAGACGAAAGGACGTAAAAGTTGGAAATCGGGCAATAAATAGAAAAAAAGGCAGTGGAATATCTGTGATACGGAGAAAAGCAATGCCTTTGGAGACTGTGGAGTTGTAGTAATACATAAACTCTCTCTCTCTCTCCCTCTCTCTCTTATACGAAAAATCAAATAAACTTCGATATTAAATTTTGGATATTTGATATGTGTAACATAAATGATTTCTTCCTTTGTGTTTATATAATCCAAATAGAGTTGTATAAGAAGAATTTGAATGGAAAAATAAAAATGTCTTGCTTTAGTCAGAAATTCCCGGTAGAGTACGTCACTTACATCCGAAAAGATGGTGAGCTTGACTTGTGTTGCTGACATTCAAGTTTTAAATTTCTTTACACTCGCAGAACCAGGCTGATGATGTTCCATGTATTGCCTCTTGTATTCCTGTTCATAATAAGGAATCCACGACGCCAAAGTTCAAGCAGCTGGATACACAGTCAACCAGAATCTTTCTTCATATATGGAATGAAGAAAATAATAGAAATATTGGACAGCTATGTAACTGTTTGTGGTGACTATGTTAAAATACGAGTTTATAATAAGTAAAAGTAATAAATTTCCTTAGCATTATAAAACCTCTGTTATTGTTTCACCTTGTTGGAAACTTATTTTATACTATAGTGGAGACCTTACTTATAAATCACCCCTCGTAGGTGAGCTTTAGTATGTTAAGCTAGAGTTTTGTGTTATTCAAGAATGTTAGATGATAATTCTACCAGTGTACGATAATAATTGTTCTAACATATCTATAGCAATTCAAGACGCTAAGCCTAGGCATTTTACAACTATCAAATTAAAGTAAGTCACAACGTACTAAGATAAATCGTTCAACCAGCTTTTATTCGGTTTATGCTTTAATTCATTTATTACAGTGAGAATCATCATTAGTTCCTTAGACAACAAGTAATTCTTTTGGCGATTACAAGCAATTGTTTTGTATTTAATAATAATGCAATGACAAAACAGATCTTCCCCTCGCACTGTTGGTTGTCGAAACATAAGAAACAATTTAGTGGTTATTTGTGTCTGTGATAACTTTTGGTGTTTGCATTATTATTCCTTATTTCATGTAGTGTTCAAGTCAAAATCATTCTGTTTTGGAACCCGTGTTGACAGCTAGTCAAACTTTGGGGTAATCGATATCCTGAGATCTAGAATGAGAGGAAAGCAAACCATTGGTTTTGAAGCAAACAACTGATTATCAGTAAGCCTGTAGAAAGCATTATTTCTTGAAATTAAGGTATCTGTAGAATTTATTGGATTGCTCATTTGCAATTTGAGTAGCTTTTGTTCCTTTATTTTGCTATGCAATTAAATTTACGTAGCTTCTGTCTTGGCTCTTAAGGTATCCGACTGTCCTAAAATTATGAATTTTGCCGAAATTCGACAGTTGTTTTTATTGCCATCTTATAGTCGTATCAAAATACAATTTTATTTATTTCCATTAACTAGAATAAGAACTGCCAAGCTTTTAGTAAAAGCAGATGTCACTACCTTTAAACAACATGTCAAACTTTAAAATTCGCTTTACTCGAAATGTGTTTTTTTTAAATGTTCAAAAGGGGACAGCGATTGCTCAAAAATTTTGAAGATATTCAACAGAATTTTTTGTGCATGTTCTATACAATAGCAGAAGTGTTTTAACCTTCAGATTTATACCAATCTCTGTTTATTTTAACCATTTCATATAATAACTAAGGTAAAGCTAACTTGTTTGTGTAAAAATTAAAATATCTCTTATCTTGAAGGTAATTTCAAAAGTGAATAGCAAAACAACCAACCAAAATCGAAGAATTGAAAATTTGTTCACGAACTATTTGTACAGTGGTGGCAAAAAGTCCTGAACACACTCATTTTTTAGCGTAATTTTTGTGTTTGACTTCATTTTTCGTTGTGAAATTATAGCACTATCTTAAATATTGTTATTGATTTTAAAGTATTTTTTTATGCTGATTTCAAATCTACTACTAGTTTCTTAATGACGAAAATATTTTTTGTAGTAAAGCTGCCTGAACACAATAATGTGAAATATGTGCAGAATAAAACAATATAGAATAACATAATACACTTAAACCTGTTTTTGTGCGGTGGATAGGGACCGCATAAAAGAAAACGCATAAAAAAATTGCACAAAACTTCACGAATAGCTATAAAATACAGTTTTCGGAACACAATTACATATTTTTTTTTATGCGTTGAATAGGGACCGCATAAAAAAAGTCTCACGTATAAAATAACTCAAAACCTTACGAAATAACTAGTACAACCTGGAATTTCGCCAAACGTTTTGGAATCTGATTTAAAAAATACACTTGCGAACATTTTTAAATATTTTATTTACATAGTATGTGATTATTTTACACATACAAAACTTTTCAAAACGTATAAACATTATCCTTCGCAGTCTGACAATTTACGCGAGCTTTCCTGTGATAAACTGGTTCAAATTCGCTTTCGTCACTTGAAATTACTATCTCGCCCTCATTTAGAGTTGACTTTTTTTCAGGTACCATATAGTCAGTGATTAGTTTTTGCGACGACTGTTGTTTCACTAGACGCTTGTATATGTCCCGGTAGCCAGATATGAACGACTGAAGCTCCTTTTGGAATTTTGAAGTTCTTTCAGAATTGGCATCGATTGTAAGAAAATGACATTCTAATTTATGACAGAGTTGGAGTCCTGCATAGATTTTATCTGCAGTCATATGATCGGGTTCTCTTTGAAACAGAGAGCTTTCTCTGAGAGAGAGCTTGCATATGACATAATTACTTTGTATTTTTTTAAATGTCGAATAGAGAGTTTTGGAAATGGACTACTCATATAAAAAATCGAAAAAACTAAATGACCGATCAATCCTACTGATTTTTTTATTGATAACTTCGTCAATTATGTTCAATTTGATTGAAATTTTTATTTACCGCACAAAAAAAATCGCATAAAAAAATCGTACAAAAAAAAATTGCACAAAAAGAATCTCACAAAAAAAGACCGCATAAAAACAGGTTTGAGTGTATGCAAAGAAAAATAACGCGAAAATTGACAAATACGGTATATTTAATAAGCATTTTGAAAATTACATTGTTGTCACATGTTAGAAAATCAATATTTTATGAGCCAGCCGTTTGCTTTAATTACAGCTCTACATCGTTTTGGCATGGAATGCACCAATTTAAAAAAAAGATCTTTCGTGACAATATGGTTGATGGAAAATATTAAAGCTTCTAAAGTACCATGTGGCCTTTCTACTGTTGTGAGAACTTTGAAAAGATTTTCTGAAACAAATTTTATTGCGGACAGGAGGCGATCAGGACGACCAAGAAAAACATCTTTACTTGAAGACAGGTTATTGCACAGAATTTCACTTTCAAACAGAAAGCTTAATTCCTCGCAAATTTTGAAACAATGGACTTTGACATCAAATGTGAGTGTGTGCCCAAGAACTGTTAGAGGAACACTGCTGGAAATTGCGTTACGAGGCTGTAAATCGCGCCCAAAACCATTACTGACTGAATTTCAATGCAAGAGGCGATTGACGTGGGCAAGGGAACATTCATTATGGACTATTAAAGACGGGAAAAGGTAATATTTAAAGACGAGAGTCAGTTTTGTATTTCTGGCAACCAAAGTAGTGCCTATGTAAGACGATGCACTCATAAGGAATTCAGCCCTCAGTGTCTGAAGCTCACAGTAAAGTACCCGACAAAAGTGATGGTATGGAGTTGCATGTCTTCTCATGTTGTTGGAAGACTTCACATCGTTAGCAGAACAGTGAAAGCCGTGGATTACATTGAAATACTACAAAATAAATTGCTACCAACTGCGAGAGATCTTTTTGGGAATCAGTCATGGATTTTTCAGGACGATAACGACCCTTGTTATCGTGCAAAGGTAGTCCAGAAATGGTTGAAAGACCATACTGTGAATAGAATGAACTGACCAGGACAGTCTCCCGACCTTAATCCGATAGAGAACTTATGGTTTAAAATTGGTTATGAAATTTCAAAGAAAAAACCTTCAAACAAACGTGAATTAATTGAAGTTTTAATATTTTCCTTCAACTATATTGTCACGAAAGATCTTCTTTTGAAATTGGTGCATTCCATGCCAAAAAGATGCAGAGCCGTAATTAAAGCAAATAGCTGGCCCATAAAATATTGATTTTCTAACATGTGACAACAATTTAATTTTCAAAATGCTTATTAAATATACCGTATTTGTTAATTTTCGTGTTATTTTTCTTTGCATATTATGTTATTGTACATTGTTTTATTCTGCACATATTTCACTTTATTGTGTTCAGGCAGCTTTACTACAAAAAATATTTTAGTCATTAAGAAACTAGTAGTAGATTTGAAATCAGCATAAAAAAATACATTAAAATCAATAACAATATTTAAAAGATAGTGCGATAATTTCACAACGAAAAATGAAGTGAAACACAAAAATTACTCTAAGAAATGAGTGTGTTCAGGACTTTTTGCCACCACTGTACGCTTATGTATTTAATTGTAAATTTTTACTAAATTTTTCCCATTTTTTAGTAATAATAATTTCATTTTTTCCCCTTATTTTTAGCATATTTCTCTTAAAATGTACTAAATAAATTAAAAAGCACAAAAAGAGAGAACTCCATATCTCCATATTTTTTAGAAGTTGTCGCAGTAGTCGGATAACTTAGGAGTCCTCACAGTTTCTGGATATTGTTCATGCCTACTGGAAAGAGTACCATAAATTGGCACTACATTTCAAGAGACATTTTGGAGATTATTTCCGTTTAAGATTGGTCAATTTTAAATTTTAAAAATCATTTCTGCGTAAACCATCATCCAGACGTTACCATTTGTGCATTTGTTTTCAAAAATATATACAAGCTTCCAGTATATATCTTCCTAGTTTCCCTCAGTTGCATAAAATAAAAAAGGGATAAATAATAATGAGAGGATTGAAATTTAATAAAAACAACAATATATTTCTTGCTAAAGATTTTCATTCAATAACTCAATTGTTTTTTGAAAAATGTGATAAAATGTGTTTATTATACTTAAATTTACACAGGTCAAGAAGGGTAACAAAATAATTGATACAAAAACTGTGAATAAAAATGACATTTTTGAGTGCACTCTCGAAAGTATTATAATATAATTATACCTTTTAGGTTTTTTTTATAAATAGAAATGTATAATATATTCTGATAGAGTATGTAGTATATATCTATATATATAAAGGAGAAAAACGACTCACTGACTGACTAATCACGATATCTCTGGAACTATTCAACCTACAGACTTGAAATTTGGTAGACATGTTTCTTTCATAGAGTAGACATCAGCTAAGAACGGATTTTCCGAAATTCGAAACGCAAGGGGCGTTATAAATAATTGTTTCCATGTTTAAACTACTCAATGTACAATTTTGAAATTGGGTTAGCAGATTTCTTTCATACAGTAGAGATCCACTACAAAATGAGTTTGGTGAAAATCGACCCCAAGTGGCGTTGCAGGGGCGTTGCAGGGGCTTAGGGGGCATAATAGATAATTATTTCCATTTTTAAGCTATTTGACACACTTTTTTAAATTTGATATAAATAGATTCCTTTCGTAGAATAATGATCGGTTACAAAACGGGTTTTGTGAAAACAGACTTCTAAGTGGCGTTGCGGGGGATTAAGGGGCGTAACAGATAAATATATCTGTTTTTAAACTACTTCACCTACCTACTTGAAAATTGGTAGGTAAGTTTCTTTAATGGAGTAAATATCCGCTACAAAATGGGTTTTGAAAAAATTGACCCCCAAGGGGTTTGGCGGGGGTGGGGGACTTAAGGGCCGTTATAAATTCCGATTTTTAACTATTAGACGTACAGTCTTGAAACTTAGTCAGCAGATTCCTCTCATAGGGTAGAGATACGCTACAAAATGGGTTTCGTGAAAATTGTCCCCAAGTGGCGTTGCGGAACTTAAGGGGCGTTATAGATAATGATTTCCATTTTTAAAATATTAGACGCACAGTCTTTATATTTGATATAAATAAATTTCTTTCATAGAGTAGAGATCAGCTATAAGAAGGTTTTGTGAAAACAGACCTCTAAGTGGCGTTGCGGGGGATTAAGTGGCGTAATAGATAAATATTTTCGTTTTTAAACTACTTGACCTACCTGCTTGAAAATTGGTAGGAATGTTTCTTTCATGGAGTACATATCCGTTACAAAACGAGTTTGGAGAAAATCGACCCCCAAGGGCTGTTGCGGGGGGTTAAGGGCAGATAGAAATAATTATTTTTTTTTAAAATTATTAGACGCAGAGTCTTTAAATTTGGTGAGCAGATTCCCCTCAAAGGATAGAGATACACTACAAAATGTGTTTTGTGAAAATAGACCACTAGGTGGCGTTGCGGGGGTTCAAGAGGCGTTATTGATAATTTTTTTTGTATTTTTATTTTATTTTACGTACAAATTTTGCTAAGCAGATTCCTTTCATAGAGGGCAATTCTCCTACAAAATCGGTTTTGTGAAAACAAACCCCGATGTGGCGTTGCAGGGGCTCAAGTGGCGTTATAGATAATTATCCCCATTTTTAAACTATTAGACGTACAGTTTTGAAATTTGCTAAGCAGATTTCTTTCGTAAAGAACCGCTACAAAATGGGTTTTGCGAATATCAACTACTAAGTTTAATTTCGGGAGATTAAGAGGCGTAATCGATAAATATTTCCATTTTTAAACTATCTGATCATCGTGCTTGAAAATTGGTAGGCATGTTCCTTTCATGAAACAGAATTCCTCTAACAAAGAGTAAAATGAAAATTGACCCCCAAAGATGTTTGCGAGGGTCAAGAGGAGTTACAGAAAAAAATTCCTGTTTTTAATTGTTAGACCCATATACTTGAAATCTGTTAATCTGTTACTGGGACGTATTGACACAAAAAAATTCCTTTTTCGAACTACAAGGCCTATAATAATGAAATTTGGTTTGCATTTTTCTTTTGTTGAATTGAAATCCGCTAAGAGCGGTTATTTTGGAAAACGGTTCTCGACGGGATTACGGGGATATTGATAGTAAAACTTTCGTTTTTTTCTGTTAGATTTAGACTTGAAATTTGACTTACATGTTCAATTTACGGAGTAGACATCCACCGAAAATTGGTTTTGCGAGAATCCACTTGGTTTTTGGGATGAGAAAGAGCAAACATCATTCTATACTTCAATTTTAGAGATTTTTAGAAAATACAAATTAGATGAGTTATGTCCCTTTTTTTTATCAACAGGCGACAGTTACAGGTCTAAGTATATTCTTCAATACAATTGAATTCTTAATGCAGGACTTAGATATCAATAATTTATACATATATATAAGCAGTAAAAATTTATAAAAGATCATGAAATACCCAGCGAAGCGGGCGGGTAACGGCTAGTATATATATATATATATATATATATATATATATATATATATATATATATATAGATTTATTGAAGTTCTGTAATTCTTGGATATTTTACAAAAGCGTAAAATGACGGACCTCCCAGATTTTCAAAGTGGCCAAATTGTAGGACCCTGTTTAGCTGGAGCAAGTGTGACAAAAGCATCCCACCTTTTAGACATTTCTGGATAATGGAGTCTAAAAAACCCATAACAGAGTATTCGCATCGTGGCAAAATAAAATAGTGGATGGAAAGATGAGTTTAGAGAAAGAGACTAATAGGTATTGAAGCAGAGAGAGATTGTAATGTCTAAAAAACAAACAACTGTAGCAAAAGTGACGCCAGAACACAATCAGCATCTCAATTTTTTTGTTTCAATTTTTACAGTTAAAAGACACCTTTAAAAACAAAGCGTTTGCAGCATATCAGCAATTCCCAAGTCAATTGTCACATATGTTAATGCAGTGCTTCTCAAAATTTCAATATATATATATATATATATATATATATATATATATATATACCTATATATACATATATATATATACATACATATATATATATATATATATTGGCAACCCAATTTTCAGTCATAACTTTCATCGTGCCTTCCTCCATATAACAAAATTGTATTCATTGCAACAATAATGTATATTTTGACACTAAAGCTACAATACGATTTAAATTATAATCTGTAGAAACCATCGAGATAAATATTAAAATCATTTTGTATGACAAACCCATGGGGTCACTAGCAATTATTAAAACTAAAATGTCCGGGATTTCGATTACTCTTAAACGCCCACCGGTGTCATTTCGAAACCGCGATATAAAACATATAAAATAATTATTTCAACTAAATAATTGCAGGACTACTATTCAGTAGCTTTTAGTTTTAAGACTTTTTAATATTATTTCATGTAATTCACATATTTTATGACCATTTACATCATAAAAAAACTGACGATGGCATTTTGTTTTGCGAAGCTTGTTGGATCACTGCTTTTTCGCAGTCACAAATCTGCCAGGAACAGTACTATTATGTGGTATTCATTCTGCTCCATCCCTAGAGATATACATATTAGAATTTGCATGAATATTATCAATTATATCTGCACTTCCAACAGATTTATTGTAGTCACTTTCACTCAATTTTATGTCTTCATTGGAATCTAAATTAGAGCAAGACCATCCGATTCATTCTCAGAAATCTTTTCCAATAAATTAGGAATTTTATCAGGGCTTAGACTTTTTTCCCAGCCATCATTTCAGGGTATCTTCTCTGCGCAAGGTTTGAAAATCGAATGAAAGGTTGTTTTCTTACAAGGAGGTAACCAAATGCTATGAACCGAAACACTTCGACGCAACATTTTTAGAAAAATAGATTCGTTTCTGCTTTTAACCCAATAACACTGCCTTCAAGGTAAATGTGCTATAGAACTTTGGGAAGTTTATTTTACTAATAGTAAAGATGAAAGACAACTATTTATGATGATAAATTGCTTTGGTGTCGCAATAGCACCACTGGACGTTCTAGGTATATTTAATTGCAAAATTTCTCTTAATCAACCTAGAGACACAAAACTTTTATTGTGTAATTACCATTGAAAATAATTAAATGTCACGAAAAATTTTCAAGTTTCCTACAAAAATACGGAAAGGAAAATAAGAACTGAATTGACTCCGGTGTCAAATTGACACCGATGGACGTTTAATGTTAAATGTATTCTTAGCTTAGCATTGTTGAATTAATTATCAAATGCAATGTGTTTTACAGATACATTTATATATATATAAGCATATTATAAAAAATTAAATGTGCATTTTAGTTTTCATTATGTAAGAATGTATTTAGTTTTGTTTCCTTTCAGTAAATTAACAATGTTTTATTTTCGACTCTTCGATATGCTTACGCCCCCTCTAACTTAGAATTATATACCCCCTAGAGGAACGTGCACCACAGCTTGAGAAAAGCTGTGTTGATGTCAAACATCTTCTACAGTATTGGCACTATCCCAAAAGAAGTTCGATTGGTATGTAGAAGAGAGTAATATGACCTGATGAATCGTCTTTCACAATTTTGCCTACAACAGGAAGGTTGCACGTTTGGAGGACAAGCGTATCATCAAGATTGTATCTTTACAACTGTCCAGCATGGAGGGATATTTATGCTGGTATGGCCAACTGTGTCCTTGTTTTCTTCTGGAAAAATCGTAACTCTGAAAGGATGGATCATTGGAGTATAGAGACATTTTAGCTGAAATTGTCCATCCAATGATGCAAACTTGCAAAATGTAATTTCCATGGACGATAATGTACCTATCCATGCAGCAGGACTTGTTCAATGCTATTTTTATGAACACTAGGGTGAAGTTACATATCTAACTTGACCCGCACGGTTTTCCAACCACAATATAATTGAACCGTTGTTGTCTATTTTGGAGCATTCAATACGGATTCGACATACTCCAGTGGCATCTCACCCGGAACTTTCACAGTATATCCATGATGAATGGTATAATATTCTTTTAAACAGTATGCAGCACTTGTATGAATCTTCTACGGCAACCTTCTTGTTCCCAACCTTTTTTGAACTGGTGCCCCCTTTTCCAGGGATTATTTCGATACTGCCCTCTCTCACTCTGGAGAAATAAGAGTGGACATTACACATGGTGAAAACAGTTAAATTTTAAAAAAATCTATTATTTATATAATATATTTTTAATTTAATTTTTTTACTTGGGAATCTGAAATAGCTGTTGCCACAAAGAAATTTAACTTTGCAATGTTATATATTTTAGTCATAGATAGGGTATTGTTGGAATTGAAACGCTACTGAATTTCTTCTTTATTTAAAAGAGTGATATAAAAGTTTTAGCTTACCTGTTATAAAAACAGGCTGGAGTTTTGATGGTATGAAGTAATTCATAATAAACTATTGTATTCAAAATAAAAAAATTGACAGTTTTAGCCTTTAAAGAATCCCACGTTAATTCCTGGTTGATATATTTTATTATGTTTTTTGGATAATATACATAATGAAACGAGGTGGGTAAAACATTTTTCTTACTGCTCATAAAGACAACACATGCACTACAGAAATTACATAATTTACTATAACATTCAATTTAATGTAGGCCTGAATGTAATGTAATATTTTAAGTTTTCCTCCACTTTCCGAACTACCGAAATATGTGAATGTCCGTACATGTTATAGAAATGATTTAAATGCATGCAGTCAACATATAAGGTAAACAGTGTTAAAACTTGATTTTGTTAGTTCATGCCAGCTTGTTTTTTAGTCTTTTTTAGGCTATATTTGGTTAATCTCCCGAAGCCCTTCCATGACATCTCAACTCCCCCTAATTTTCTCTGGGTCTTTTACTGCCCCCCTGAAAGCTCAAACGCCCCCAAGGGGGCCTTATCGCCCACTTTGAGAACCTATATTCTATGGGAATCCAAGCTGAATTACATGGCAAAGTTGATAGTAAAGGATTATTTATGAATCTAAGGTTTTTCCATTATTTTGAGAATCACCTGTGCATATAGTGCATTATCATTTTTATATCTATACAAACTATCCTTCAAGATAATAATCTAGTCTAACTTCTCTCTTTAAAATTGCTATTTATTATTATTTCAAAAAATCTAAATGGAAACTCTGAAGTCTTTATTATTTTAAATTTATTATTAACAAGATTAATCTGTTTTTATTAATTGTTTATTGCCTAAATTTCCGGTGAAGAAAAACTTGTCTATCTAAAATGAATGTTATGAATCCGTCTGCGTTCGGAAACGTGATTTAAAAAAATATATAAATAGATAATTTTTATGATATTTAGTGACACTTAGATTGGAATACATGTATAGAATTGTTTTAAGAATATTATTAAAATAAAAGAAATATTTAAATGCAATATTCTGGCAAAAAATGAGCTTTGAATTACCTATTTTCAAAACATTTTCCTTTTATGAAAAATGCGTCTATAATTATAATAGTTTGCTTATATAAAGCAAAGATTTCTCTAGAGTACCTGAACTAGGAGTTTTGAAAAATTCACATTATTTTCAGAGTTACTACCAAATGAAATAATTTTATCGTGTTTTTTCTTAAAGTTTCTCCACTCCAATTAAAATACGGATATATCCATTTTAAGTCATATAATTCGAAAATCCTATCCCAGGCTCCGTACAGAGGTCTGAGCTATATATAGGCAAAATATAATTATTATATCAGCCCTATAAAAGGAGTATATATTCCCATAAAAAGAGAATGTGTGTGTTTTTAAAATAGGTAATTCTATGCTCAATTTTTGCTAAAAAATATGGCATTTAAATAATTTTTACTGTTACAATATTCTTAAACCAATTTTATACATGCACTCTGATCTAAATGACACTAAATATTTTAAAAATTATCCATTTATACGCTTTTGCAAAATAACTGTCCTGAACGTAGTAGTATACCTTAAGCGAAAATACCGATGTGAATTAAAATCATATTATTTTCAATAAGATACTCTAATAAAATTCTTTTGAAAATATTAATAATGCTTAGCATAAAGCTTACATAGATTCTGCAATGCAAAACTATTTTTACATTGCAGAATACAGATGAAATATCTGTATTCTGCAGTGTAAAACAAATTTTCTAATTTCCACATAGAAAGAAGTGAAAGAAAATAATGTTAAGGATCTAAATCTTTCATCGAATATTATTTATAATAATCCTTCCTTTCTAACCTATTTGTATTCATTCAATTTTGAAAGCAAAATATGTTTTAGAATATCCTACAGAGTAAGAATTTCTTTCAGAAATTAAAATAAATATTTTCATACTCATGGAATTGAGTTTGCTTTTGGGATTATCTTAAGCACTCTTTCAGTAAAACTAATCTCTAATAATCAGATTATACCTGTTTCTTTTTATCTTTCGTGTTTTGATAAAAAGTAATTACAGCTTCAAATTTGCCTAGGACTTGAAAATTTAAATACTGATCTTTTTATAATTGTAAGATCATTCGCTGGTGAAACCTTGTCTGTGAAAAAGAAGAATGTGTTTGTATCTATTCAACACACGTTTCATTTGATACTGACTTTTTTTAAAAGAAAGAACTGCATTCCAAAACTTTTTACGCGTGGATAGGTTTCTATAATGTGTTATTTTTGGATTTGTCAAAGCATTTCCTGTTTTCAATTTGAAGCGTGTTTATTCATTTTTATCAAATTATTTTTGCTCCTCTTCTTACATTTCATTAAACCGTTTTCGCAATAACAAATGAATAAGGATAATACCCATTGCCAAAAATATCTTTTCCTTTTCATCTGAAAAATAAATACAAGGAAAACATCAGAGAGTTTTTCTTTTACATTATTGTCTTCTTTCTAAATCACGAAAAATGGGAAATAGATACGGTTACTCGTAACTGAATTTGGACTTGGATCTACATGATCTTATTTCGTGGAATTTAATCGGAATGTGCATTAGTGTGCTCCTCCAATGTTGTATTTTGTTACCAAGAAAAAATTATAAAATGAAAGGAAAAATAAAATTGTTATTGCGGCAACATCTTAAAAGTATTTTTCTAGTTTTCTGGATTAGTTCTAAAGTTGTTTTGTTCCATTTCAGTCCTTCTTTTTTATCAAATAAGAATAAAAAGACACAAATCGGTATTTTCAAGAATTATTTGTTTAATAGAAAATAAATTGAAAAAAAGATTATAAGGATAAGACGAGATGCATCTATGACTTCATTTTTCACAAAGTATATTTGCGTTTTTTAATGGAAAGTGTCAGGGTTATCAAGAAGGAAATTGCGTATTTTAGTACGTAAGGCATTTTACTTAGGTGAATCATCAATTCTCGTTTTAATTTGGTAAATATTTTTCAATTTGTAATTCTGTTCTATTTAAGCGTTATATAATTATATATATATATAGTTAAAATATATATATAATTATATATATATAGTTATAGCCTTTAATAATTACTAAAATATTTAAAATCAAAGCTAAACTAATAGAAGACTTACCACGTGAATACATATTCGCCTCTTATGGACAATAAGAGTAACGCATATAATTATTATGTATTGATAAAGTAGCATTATTACTATATAAATACTTTTAAAAATTCTATATTTTATTTTAAAAATTTATAGAAAATAAAAATACTATCCAGACATAAACGATTAATTTTTAATAAAATATATTATTATAAAATTACTTAGCTAGAGGTGCCATCTATCTATGAACTGTACAAACGAAAACTTTTTTTATTTAACTGTTATATAACTTTTTATAAATTATATATATGGGGGCGCGGTCAGTGATGGCTTGACGACAGTAAAATAATCCGCCTTTAGTTAATTTTGTTTAATTGTTCATAAGTATTTACATATATACAGGTCAGTTCATCATTTCAAGGAAAGGGTAAATCGTCTTCCTCGTCTTCAAACAATTGTTAGTTGTTCGTTGCTAGATTCGGCATTCGTCATTTTGCACAACATGGCGTCCCACTTTGGAGCGTCTATCTACTGTCAGGCTCCCAAAACATCGAGAGCGCTCCTAGGCATGCGCAGGACAGTTGTGGAAGTGGCTTGGAAATAGCACCGGCACCACACGGCCATCCTGGAATCGGCTGTTCTTCCAGACGACACTGCAAATATACAAAAACAAAACAACAAAAGGACTGGAAAAAGATATCTGAAAAGCAAATGTTTTAGAGTTTATGAGTCTTTGGTCTGCTTTAAAGTTCCAAAAAGATTATTGTTTCACTTCTTTCGTCTTTCTATCTTCAACGTCTTTCTTCTTATGGTTATTATCAACGTCTTTCTCTTCTTATTTTCTTCATTCTTTAAACGTCTTTCCTTCGTCATTTTCCTGTTTGTTCGTCTTTTGTCTTATTGTTTGCTTCTTCTACGTGTTTCGTCTTATTTTTGCTTCTTCTACGTGTTTCGTCCTATTTTTGCTTCTTCTACGTCTTTCTTCTTATTTTTGCTTCTTCTACGTGTTTCGTCCTATTTTTGCTTCTTCTACGTCTTTCTTCTTGTTTTTGCTTCTTTTACGTCTTTCTTCTTATTTTTGCTTCTTTTACATCTTTCGTTGATTTTCTGTTTGTTCGTCTTTCGTCGTATCTTTGTGTCTTCTGCGTCTTTCGTCGTTTAATGTAGAATAACTTGCACGAGTTGGACAGTTTGTTCCATGACTCCTTCTTTAAATTTAGTTAGCCTGTGCTGTCCAAAGTGATCACTATAACATGTTTTCAACTGTGCGTCTTTTTTCTTTCTTCTTTAATGATTTACCAATACACAATGGTCAGAATTGGCAATGGAATTTTCTATCTTTTGTTTGAGTCTGGGGATGAAAGGATAATCTTTTTTTTCTTTAATTCTTGAGGATCTTTTCTCACGGATGCTTCTTTTGATTTCTTTTCGCATACTTTCAGGAATAAATAATAATTGGTCAGTATTCTTTAGTTCTTCAGTACCAGCAACAATATGCTCACCAGGCTCTTCAATAACATATTGAATAAGAGGATCAGGTTTTGCTAAACGTTTCAACCCGTCTTCTAATTTAGGCAAATCAGATGGATGTTGAAGTTTTACAGGAACTCTCACAATAAGACTTGCAGTCACAGTTTTTTGGTCGTCTTCATGCAAACCAACTTTCTTTCCAGGCACAAAATTTGGAGTTATCGTCCTGACATCTGACTGGCAAATTTGAGGAATGTCAGGTGCAATATTGTTTTCAAAATCATCAGGGGATAAATTGATTGGCAAAACAGATAAAGTGGCAACTTCTTCAGTACATTTGGGCTTATTTTTAATTGTAACACCATTTTCATTAATTATAGTCTCACCCTGCATTGATACATTTAATCCAATAATAAGATCATAAGACATAATATCATCATTTACTACACATATTTCTACATTACATTTAAATTCGTCAATTTGAATATCATCTCTAAAATAACCAAACGGTCTTACTCAACTTTTACCAAATCCAGTTAAAGTAGAATTTAATGGAAATAATTGAACAGGATTTAATTTATCAAATACAGACTTTCGAATTAAAGTTGCTTGACTACCACTATCAATTAATGCATTTAAAACTAAGTCACCAATTAATACGTTCTTATTTAATGCTTCTTCTTTATTAACAATTAAATGAACAACGTCTGGTTTAGAATCATTATTATTTGGACGTTCCGAAGCTTTGTGCCCAAAAGCTTCACAACGAAAACATTTTAATCCCTTACCCTTGTACATACAGTTTTTAGAAATGTGATTTTTCAACCCACAGTTAAAACAGATTTTATTGTTATAATTTTCATAACCAGTGTTATATACTTGTTTTCATAGTTATTACCATATTTCATTTTATTCTTACTGGCAACATCTTTTCTAAAATTAAACTTCTCATCATACTTTGTTTTCATTTTATCATAAGAATTATATTAATATAATATTTTGGTTTTGTTTCATCGAAAGCACTTTTACTTCTTACAAAATCACTTTTCATAACTTCATATACTTTAAGCTTTTCTTTAAACTCAATAAAATTTTTACATCCGTACAACATAGTTTTGTTTTCTGGTTTATCGTTTATTCCCTTTATTACGTAATGAATTAAAGCGGCTTCATCATATTTTCCGAAATTACTCAATTCTTTCATTTTTAAAAAATATTCCTGAGGTGATTCAGATTCCCTCATTTTTCTTTTACTTAATAATTCGTGCAAGTTTGCAGAATTTATTTCCATTCCAAATTCACTTATTAAAGCTTGTTTTAGCCTTTGCCAAGAGTTAATATTTGGTTCTGTTCTAACAAAGTTGTTCATTTTCATATCAAATAAATTGTTCATTCTAAAAAATAGTAAATCGAATAGAAACCAAAAATTCTTAAACCACGTTAAAAATATATCAAACTGTATCAACATAAAATTCTCAAAATAAAAATATCAAAACTTTGGTATTAATTCAGTCAAACACTTGAAAACACTGTAAAGTTATCAATTCTCATGTTAAATATCAAATTAAAATATAATACTTATGAAATATATGCATTTTATCTTCAAAACAAAACATAGCATTAAGTAAATTTAATCCGAAATTTCAAAAGATAAAGCCGAGATCCCTGGAAACGTGTTTAAAATGGTAATAACATTCACAATAAAATAAAACGTAGAGTTGACTGCCCAATCAAGTAATTTAAATACAATCGAAAAATGAAAATAATTTGTTACACAATATTAAAAAACATTAAATTAAACCATAATAACAGTACAATGGTGGTAGGGACCAAAGAATAATTTTAAAAAAAACGATGGGGGTAAGACCCATAATATTGAAAGAAACTGCGGTAGAACCAGACACAAAAAAAAATTGCGGGGTAAGACCCGGCTTATAATAAAAAAATGCTGGGTAAGACCAGGCTTTAAATAAAGAAACTATATTGGTATATACCACTACCCCATACTAAACCATTTCATATGGAAGACTTTAAAACAAATATTTTCAAAATATCTAAGCCATAAACTAAAATCATTGTAAGATTTTGGATCAAAATAGATTATTGGAAACAACACTTTAGATTTTTTTGCAATTATCAATAGGCATACTAATTACAATATTGTTCTTAAACATTTTATAATGAATTATTAAAAACCAGTAAAGGAAAATATACAATCAATTTAAAGTTAATAGCAAATAATTAAAATGACAAGAGTAAAAAAAAAAAATTTATCAATGATGAAAAAATCGCTGAGTTGCACTTTTTCATATAACTCTAAATTTTGCCAAAAACACATCTCGCGCACTTCAAGGTTTTTTTCGTTTGAGCATCGAACTGTTGATTGAATTGTAGGTTGATTTTCTCTTTAAGATATATTTGATGGTGAAGATTTCTTATCCTTACAAAACATGCAGAAACTTGAAGCTTTACAAGGGATTTTTTTTTCTTACGCAATGGAGACGAGACGGGAAATTTCTCGTTTTTTAAACGTAGTAGTTGAACACTTTGGCACATCGTACGATGAATGGATACTTCCACACACACAGACATTTTTCTCCTTACTTCTTTATTTTGGTCGATGACGGTTGTTATATAATTTGTACTAAAATTTTTATTTTCCACGCAGGAAAATCCTGCCGACTAATGAAATAGACGTGGCCGTTGAAAGGTATTCTTTATATGATTACTACTAATTACGATTGATGTTTGCTTTGGCTGGAATTGACGACAGACCTGTGATTATTCAAATCTGTTTATTCCACATCTTAAACACATAAAACATCACAAGGACGACACATAACAAAGAAAACGAATGCACAATGAGCTGCAGCCGGCTACATGTTTACGCAGACAAAATACAGAAGCGAAAAAGAATGGTCTCCAGGAATCTCGGTATATATAGGCTTCTCAAATCACATGATCTGAGTGGGTGGATAGGTGTAGTTTAAAATACTCTCGTTAGGCAGCGGGTTAACTTATTACTAAAACGTTGGTCCTGAAGGGATGGACCATTGGTAGTTAAAAGTTACTTTAAAGGATTATATTACTGGGAATTATTACACACACACACACACACACACACATATATATATATATATATATATACTGTGCAGTATTTTAAAAATTGCTGACTTTCTTAGGTCAGCTCTTATATATAAAAAATAATTTACATGAAAGGTGGGGTTTAACATCTTTTTTGACCAGCCAACACTCCCCCCTTTCTGTTAAGACCACTAAAACGTCATCATCATGGGAAGCTAGTCCTAATTCTGATTAGAAGGATATACCAAAAATTTCACTATTAAACAAGTTGATAACCAAGACATATCTAGTGATATCCATAATACGACAATTATACGCAAAATAAGAAATTTACTACCAAAAATGAACAGATAATAAAATATCTGCTTATGTAACTCATATTGTTTGAGCAATTGTAATGTTTATGGTTTAATTCAAATATTATTTATTTCAAATGGTTATTTATTTTGTTTGATTTGTGGACAGTATTTATGAAGTAAAACGTTTGAGATCTCAACATGAAAGCTCTAATGTAACTCTATAATTAATATACTAAATTTCCCGGGTTTCTTAGGAATGTGTAGATCTAATTTTCTATTTTTCATTAGATATAATATATATTGTTAATGCAAATTTTTCACATATTCTTCGGCTTCGCACTAATTGGTTAAAAGTAGAATTAAGTGGAAAAGCTATTTTGACAGAAATGTAATTGAAAAATGGGATATATATATATATATATATAATTTTATAATTTTGTTCAAATGATGTGTAAGTTGTTGAAACTTAAAAGGTTTTTTCGAATCAAGGAAAACTGAAATGTGTGAGCTGTGCTTGGATTCCGGTCCATTTATAAAGCATTCCAATTGAAAAAAAAATTCAGCAAAAAAGTTTATTGAAAACTCTCAAACAGGATGCTACCCATGAAAATAAACACCATTTCATATATACACAACGTGGATTATTCTAACAATTTTAAATGATAATGAGTTATTTTCATTCTCAGTCGACTGCTACTTTCTTAATGCTCTGAAATGCCATGGTTCGCCCATGCCTATTGATACTGCGAAATGGCAGCATGACTTCGAATGCAGAGTAATCAGCGATTTGATAACCCTATTTCCTTCATTTTTATTACTCTCCTAGAAAGTGATATGTCTCATAGTGTTTGCGAATCCTTCTGCGAAGCATTGATACACCATGTGGCATTTCTGATGATTTAATCCCAAATACATGGAAGTTATGCAAAGGCATCGGTTCATAATAAACTTCTGGAGTCTTCAGTTGCAGTATGACCTGCATTGTCAGTCATTAGTCTCAAATGTCAATCATGTGTATACTCAATTATTCCTTTCATTTGTATACGCAACTTATTCCTGGCCATGTCCCTTGGTGAGATGATTTTTATTTATTATAGGAATATAATTAGAAACGGCTTTTATTATACTGTTTGGATATAATTAGAAACCAACTTAACAGAGGGAAAATTTAAAGCATGCGCCATGTTATTCAATACCTCAGATCAAAAGTATTGCAAATTTTGAATGTATAGATATCTACTATATTCTAATGTTTTTCATTTGCATTCAGACGTTATATAAATGCAAAATTCATACATTATATGCACAGCTTCAAAATGGAAATATTTATTTTTTCATGTAATGCAATATATATTATATGAAAATTTCTCTATGAGGGAAAAATAAATTTCGATATGTAAGTGTAAGACATTTTCTCTTTTTGTTTAAAAACAATTTATGATACTCAAATATATAGAATGTAGGCAGAAGAAGAAAGAAAAAATTCTTTTCAACTAGGGTATATGTCTCTAACTTCCCTAATCTGACATTTTAATTTCCATCACTTAAGCAATTAGAAACACCTTTCCTTTTTACGGAAAATTTGAATTGTATCCTGTGATGTAGAGTTTCGTTTCCATCAAATCATATTTACATATCTAATGATCTCTCAGGCTAATCGAAGAAAGAAAGAAATTAAAACCTTCTTGATATTTTTTTTTATTTTACTTTCTAAATATTATTCAAAGATAACTCGAAAACTAAGTACCGGACTGTTCCTTTTAATCTAACAAATTCTAATAAGAATTAAAGAAATAAGGCATAATTACCTTAGATGATAACTAAACATTACTTATTAACATTTCTTTAAAAGAGCGGATAAAAGATACATACGTGAAATCAATGGATTGGAATTTATTTCATTTTAAATTCTCTTTTCAGTACTTTAAATTAGATTTTGTTACGCAATTGAATTGCGTAAGTAATTATTCTTATAAAATAGAAATGATTGGAAACAGAAATAAAAATGAGGAAGTTCTGGAACTTTACGTGTAATTGAATTTCTTAGAGGACTCTAGGGATGTAATGATATAAATGCATTTTAACCAGTGCTGTTCCAATTAGTTCTAGCGTTCCCGGATAGAGTACTTGGCATTGAGCAGTTTCTTATTAGATCATGGAAGAAGCGTAGAATAGAACAATATAAGGCTCTTATTGCTCGAAGAACACATTTCTAATCTTTTGTGACAGATTGATTGAATCTAACGAGTGACGCGTATGTTTTTATTGTTACTTAAAACGTAATTAATTCTGATACTATTTGTTACTTTAAATATTTGCAAACGCAGTAGTCTTTGTTTATTTCTTTCTAACAAATGTCGTATATTTGGTGAGAACAACAGTAAGTAAGTATTAGAATGACAGTTCAAATCCAGTATCATTTTAAATCGTTTCAAAAACAAATTTTAAATAAAGAAATATATTTCTTCTAGTAAATGGCTTGCATTTTAAAAATGAATTTTATTTATTTGCTATAAATTAAAGGAACTCTTTTTTTCAAATAGAGAATGAGTTATAAAGAGCATAATTGAGAGAAAAACTTTACTGTAATTTATCATTGTTGTGTAAATTTTATTAAATTTACAGAGATAAGTTTCTTTAAAGAAAACAAACCGAAGGCAATCATATTAAGCCTTTTTCACACCAGTTATAAAGACAAAACAATCATTAAACATAAAAAGGAATGATATTTCGCCAAACGATAAATGATGTTTAACTTTAACAGGACTTGGCTGCTCTTTCATGCGTCGCTTCAGTTTAATGGCGTAACGATAGCGTGATAACTATGCGAACTATTGTCTATTTCTTACATAAAATATGTTATCGATTTTTTAAATCGTTCGCAACGAAGACTGCAAACATTTTTTTTATAACTTGTAAAAAAGCTGTATTCATTGAAGTAGCAATTTTAATTAAGTCAAAATATTATTCTTTCTGCAGGATTAGACTGATTTGCGCTGTTTTACCAGGGGGGGGGGAGTATATTACAAAAAAGATTATTTGAAGAGTAAAAAGAGAAAAAAATGAAAACTTCGACTTCAAGCATAAGTTAGCGTGCAGATTAATTTAAAGATGTTGTTCATGGTTTATTCGAAGTACTTCAATAAAGGTGTAATACAGTGATGAATTTAAGAAAGTAAAATTTAAATTCGAACAGTGAAACTGGGAAACTTATGAATCATTAAACCGTAACAAAGAACATGCACGTAAAATCCCTAATTTATATAAACTAACGGGTATAAAAATGTATTATGATGTACTGAGTTTAAAATTTTCAGTTCAATGAAAATCAATTTATTTACAATGAAAACTATAACATAATAATTGAAGGAGACCTGAATGAAATACGTATCATGTTTTGAAAAATTGCTGCTTGTAAGCTATTAAATTACGATTTTTTTGTAAATAATTTAAATCTGTATGTATTGTAAGTTAGTATTCTTTTCTGATGCATTTATTTTATGATAAAAACTGCAATATTCGCAAGTAACGCTGTCTATTATAATATAAAAGTGTTTCACTCGGAAAATTGGTGCAATACTGGAGATACAGCTTAGTTGGCTTCATTTTTGGCGACCAAACTTGACAACTCGGAGATCACTTTTGGTAACTTGGAGATCCTTTTTGGTGACCATAAGGATATTTCTGGAAACTACAGGAGAAATATATAACATAATGATTTCTGGCTTAAGTGTATTTTTCGAGAAAGCAGTGGAAACTAGTCGCACAGACTATAAAAAGCGGTTGCTTGCTAAAACTGAGTCAGTATTACTTCAGCTGTTAAATACCTCACTTGCACATGACCATACGATTGCTTGCGAGTAATCTTTATTATTACTACTTGTATTTTTAAACATTGATAGTTGTGTCTGAACTCTGTATACTGTTTGCGAAATTTCCGGGAATAATTGTTCGAATTTTACTGGTTTGTATCCTGTATTTTAAGGATTATTTTTCTACAATAAATGTTCTCGATCTTAAAGAACAGTTTTGCTCTGTGGAACTGACAGCATTAAGTTCACGCACTACGATCTAGTTAAAAATATATCCTTCCGTTTCTTTGAGAACAGAATGGGGGAGTTTATAAATGATTGTTTTTTCCAAAAAGTAAAATTATGAACTTTAAGACAAGAGTAAATATTGAACAACGTGTGGTAATTGTAAGTAATACTTTACTACAAAAATTCCTCGTTTTTAGAAGCTTTCCTTAAGCATTTTCGATGAGAAAATGCAGATCGCTGAGTAAATAAGCTATGGTAGCTTCGCCGATATATATCCGAGCACATTATGTAAACTTAAATTTACATGTGCAGAACTCTTGCCGAATGTGCACAATTCTTAAAAAGGCACAATACAAAAATAAAGGAAAAACTGTTCATGTTTGCGGAAAAACTAAGTTAAGACGTTTTTTGTGAATTTTTTTTGTTGAAGAAATGATATATTTTACTACAAATGAAACCGAGTTATACTTTCTAATTCGGGCTGCAATTTCTTTCAATAATCAGATTACAAAACTGATTATTTCACACTACAGTCAAATTATGAGACTAATAATTGGATTAGTGATTCAGTCTCCATATCTCTACATCAATCCTTATAACTTTTTTTTTGTTTGTCCACCAATAGTCATTATTTATTCTTTACTGCGTAGAATTATTGAATCTTGGTATTGATAGTATTTAGAATACCCATCCTTGTGGCAGTGATATGACTGCAAGTTTCAATAATTTCTCATTGTAGTTAAGTCATTGTTTATTCTTTGATTTCAGAAAAATTGAACATTATTAAGGGCAGCTGCATTATATGGTATTAATAACTTACATAGTTTTCTGAAAAACTGGCAGACTTTATCTCGAGATAAATCAAAGTTCAATGCAACCCATTTTAAATTTTTTTCGAACTGCATAAGTTAACATATTTAACATATATTACTTTTAATATTTTTTATTCCTTGTCTTTTGAAAAATGAATGATTGTAATTTTAAAAAAAATAAAAGATAATAATGTGTTTTTAAAACAAAAATCATAACAAAAACATCCAAACAATAAAATCAGATTCATAGCATTGCGCGCAGTGACGTTTTTTAATTTTTTTTTCCTATTGAGGTTGCTGATTGGCAATTACCTTTGCAGACCAAATACAATCCCAGGGAGAACGTATCAATTTTTCATGTGGCACCTTATAAATGGATATGAATTGCCCTTATGTAATTTTGACACTCGATTTCCTCCTAAGAGGGGAACAGCAGAACTCTAAACATGCAAAATTTTTAACAAGAAGTTCATTTCGCTTAGAGCACCCAAGCCAAACAGGCTCTCTAGGGAGCTTTAACATTTCGCATAATCATACGTCATGGACACTAGGTATTTTGCATCATGATAATGGGGACTGACTTCGGCTGAACTCAAACCCGCAAACTTGGGTATATAACTCCAGCGCCAAACCAACTACTCCACCCAGCCGGTGAAAATATCTTCATAAACTATCAACGTAGTTTATTAACTTGACTTACTTTTAAAAAATGAGTATACGGAAGAGTTCTACAAAAATAGTAGAAACAAAATAATATTTTTTTCTAAATCATTTACTTTTGAATTAAACAAATTATTTAACTGACAAACTGAGATAAGACACTTAGCGATAGTTATTCTACTAATTTTTAATGAACTTTTTACCAATATGAATCTAATTTTGCATATTTTTTGAAGCGATAGACTTTCAGTTAAGAATTTTTTAAACATATGAAAAGAAAATTATAAAATAAATTGACAAAAAAATATTTTTACTAATTGAACAGGTTTTGAATATAGTTCTTATATATTTGATAAGCAAATTTTTTTCACTGAAATAACGTCCAATAAGCTTATTAAAGTCATAAATTATTCACTTCTTATTTTATTAAGAAGTAATTAGTACGCAGAATTTAATTGTGCTGAAAAATTCATGGAACATTTATTTCTGCCATCACAATCTCATCTGCCGTGAGACTCTATCAGCTTAAAAAAAGAACTATATCTATTAGACACATAATTTACTTCAAATTATATTTTCATTCTAAAAGTTTTTGCATGAATGATTTCGCATTTTAGATTTACTTCAATAAATTCCTTTTCTAAAACGGAAACGTTTTTATTCTTGTTTATTGAGTTACTAGCAATGTTTATTTTTTCCTTTCATTATACTATTCCAGAGAATTTAGCAAGAAAAAATCAGTATGCATTACTAAAAATAATTCTTTGTGTCATGCATGAAATGAAGTTTAGCAATTGAAATACTAAATTGAATTTTTGTTTTTGTTTCTGAGCTATGAAAAACAAACAATTATCAGGTTATTGCAAGTACTTCTAATATTTAAATATCTTAAGAAAGTGGGCAATATATTCAGTACAATTGTTTTGGGTGTAGATAAAGCAAATTATTTTTTCTAGAAAATCTAAGTTTCAACCGATTAAAATTAATTTTAGTAAATCAAAACCTTTAGTAATTTACTCTTCTAGTATCCAAAGTATATAAGAGTGTAACATCTTAATTAGTTTTAATCTATCTTTAAATAATAAATGGATATATTTATTCACTTAAAATTAATACGCCCATTTAGGGAAACCAAATATGTTTTATAACTATTAATGAAAATTTTATTCTAGTATTTAATGTATTTTGCTAGAATAGAAATGAAAGGACGCTTTTTTTTAATCAGACATGCTAATTTTTTTATCATTTTTATCAAAGAAAACACCAAAATTAATGTTAAATATTTAGCTTATATATACATAATATTTAATTTAATAAAAACAAATAATAACACCTCTGAAGCAAAAGTTCTTGATACAGAAATTCAATTAAAAGATAAAGAAATAATTACTAATATTAATGACCAACGAGAAGGCTTTAAATTCAATATTATAAAAGTACCACATTGGGAGAGTAATGCACATGTTTCTTGTTTTATAAATATTGTTGTTAATTACATACAACGCAATAAATTTCTAGTTTTAAAAAATCAGAAAAAATAAAAAAAATCTATAAACATTTTACTAAATACTGCTTAATTCAAAAATACCCAACTATTTTATTAATAGTTATATGAATAAAGAAACTCTAAATAGTAAGGGTTAATGTTCCATAGTTTATTATTATAAATTTAAATTTTTATTAAAAATAGTCACCCCAAATTTAATTTTAGATAAAATTATTTAATCTCTTAGATTTTTTTGTTTAAAATCATATATAATTTTATTGTCTCTAAGGCAGGGGTGGGCAGACTTTTTCAGGGTGCGGTCTACTTCTAATTTTTTCAAGAAGTCGCGGTCCACCCAGTGTCAGTGGCGCACATAAGGGCGGGGGAGGGTTCCACGGGTCCGGACCCTTCCTCATAACCCTTCATTTTTTTCTGATTCATTATAGCCCATGTATGTAGCATGTAAAATGTAATTAAGTATTTGATATTAGTAATTTTTTTTATTTGTTAATGTTAATTATTTATTCAGTAACTTATTTTTTGCTGTTTTTTGTTCCCGACAATCGACAAAATCAAAAAATATGTTTGGCTGCGTTTTGGGGTATGATACGAGAATGGTAGATCTTCAACCCTCTACTCCTTCCCTTTAAAAATTCTTGTGTACGCTACTGTCCAATGTCGTAGGTGAGGTGAGGAAAAGGTTATTATTATAACTTAATATTAAGTACGGAATATGTACTTATATACTTACAGAACTAAAATAAAAAACAACACTTTTAAGACCGCGTTTAAAGCAAAACGCAAGATACAAACTTATTAATAATAGTTGAAAATATAATTATATCAAATAATACACTTATTATGAAACAATTTAAAATATATTAAAAAAATAAAACATTTTTATCTAAAGTTAGTTTTTGTTGCTATAGTCAGTAGAAGGTTCAGTTTGAGTACTGTCAGCCTATCTTGAATTTTCTATATATAATTACTAACTGGTAAAATTTTTAGGCGGTCACCTCAAAATGTCTTGGTGGTCCATCGGTCGATCGTGATCGACGTAATGCCCACCCCGGCCCTAAGGTAATAATAGTATATTTATAGTTTTTAGTATTTCAATTCCATTATTTTCATACTTTTTCTAAGTGCTACTATTCAGCCATTCCCATGTTTTTAATTTGAATTTGGGTCCAGAATATGACAATAACGTTTAATGCACTTAGATTTAGCGTGGGCTCTGCATTTTTCAATGCAATTTCTAAGTAAGTTACCTTTTCCTTGTAAAGAATTTAGATATTATATCCAATATTTTCAGTATGTTTTGCTCAGTATTATTAACAGAAAGGAGGAAGGTTGGCTGGCCACAAAACATGTTCAATCCCACTTTTATATAAGTTATTTTATATATAAACTGTTCTAAGTCAGCAATGTTTATGATACTGTAGCATCCATATTTATATATTTAACTCTATTATTTGTATTTTTTCATATATCATTTCTAAAATCTTTGTCTGGTTGACTTGCAAATACAACTTTTTTTTCAGTTTTGCTTAATTTTTATTCATCTTTCTCTTGTAGAGAAATTTTGACTATATATATATAAATATTTATAAATATTTATATATACACATATATACCTGAAATTTACATGAAAAAATTTCAAAAAAAAATTTGGCGGAATCTGGAGCATTCTTTCTTTAGTGAATTTTAGTATTGAAATATCTAATATAAAAAATTCAGCGAAATGGAATATATATATTATTGTAAACTTTTATCTCTCTTTGGATCAATAACTCATTTTTTCTCAAAAATAAAATTTTCAAAGGTATTGAAAATTTTGGAGCTCTGTAAAACAAACTTTCGTTTTCTTTAATGCACCCAAAAATATTGTATTAAAGTATAATTTGCTTTTCAAAATTTCGTTATTGTAGAATTGAAAAGAAGTAAATTGTTTATCTTTGATGCCAAAAAGTCATTCCCAAAATTGCGTTTTTCTGGGTTGGTCTAATTCGATTCGTGCAGAGTAAAGCCATTTAGTTGGTCTTTGATTTTAAACAATTTATTTTCTTTAAATATTCAAAAATATTTAATTTCCAAGATTTTTTCTAAATCTATTTTTAAAATTCCCTTTTTTTAAAATATATTTGTTTATTTTTTCTTATAAAACTATTTTTAATTCCCTTCGTCAGTTTTATTAAACTGCTCTGTCAATACAGATTAAAGTTAAAGGGAACATTTCACTTTACTTAAAAAAACTCAGGAAAAACACGATCTGTAACATATTTAAAATGACTTTTTAGGTTGGTAATGTCAGATATTTTTTTATATATATAATTTATGACAGTATAACACACATGTAAATTTACTGTATTTCCAAACTTTTTCCACAATTTAAGATTTTATGAGTTTGGGGGGAGGGGGGTGAATCTGGGTCTGGAGTGATCTCTTTCTGTTTAAAAACTACTTTATATTCTCAAAAGTGATTATAAAATGATAAAATGCTTTATGAATTTTTTTCTAAGTCAAGATTAAACATTTTTCGTGGATCACTTTTTATCTGATAAGGTTTATTCCGAGTCTGAATCTACTTATTGAATAAGATTACTATAAAGAATGCAAAAAAAAAACAGTAAATACTATTTCTGTGGGATAAACACTCTAGTTAATAAATATTGAAGCAATCGTTCGAATGAAAAAAGTGAACAAATTATTAAAACAATTTAATTGCTTAAAGACAGAAAAAAAGAGAAAGCTAAAAATAGAATATAATTAATCCTAATATTTATTTGATATTCAACAATGTTTTCAATTATAGCCATTGCATTTACGAATAAACTATGCGCAATGCTTATGTAAATTGTAAATAGTTGAATTGGGGAAAAAATCACTAATTCTAATAGATTTAATTGTACAATGCATTGCTTCCTTTAAAACATTAACTTTCGATTAAATTTGGGTAATTCACTTTCCAGTTTCACCATTTTTTACGTAGGAGAGAGTATGAGTTGGGGTATCAGAAACGTGAGTACCGAGAAAAAAGTCAATCAAAATAAACAAATATTTCTCTGAAATAAGTAAATCTTTCGCAGATATTGTCATCATCATGCTAATGCATTCCACATTCTAAAGAATAGCTTTACTGCCAACAGCGCAAATAAAAGAATACATTTGATTGAAGTAGATATATCTTTATATACTTCATTGCCTTACTTTTTGGCATTTAGGCATATTTTTAGATTTATTTTTGTTACAATTACTACAGGATTCTGAAATTAATACGTTATTCTGTAAGTGGATTGCAGAAAGTACAAATGGAAAAGCAATGCATTACTGTTATAGCGAAAAAGTAAAATAAATTACTTTTATTTCAAATTGTACACCCAAAGTTACAACATAACTCTTTAATTTTTCCTATCTTCTCATTTCATTTTTATCTGAGGTTACACTTTACATGAAAATACATTTTAACTAATTATACTGTTCAGGAGTGGAATAACTAATGAATGCTGGATACTCAGTGAAGGCTCCTACTTTGTTATGTTAAGTATAAGAAAAATAAAAGTTATGACGTTTTCACTGTGCCCTATGAACAAATAGAAAATATTTCTTTAAGAGACATATAAAACAGTAGAGAATTAGACACTTTTTCCATACCTAAGGCTGAAGAGAAGCATAAGTAATTAATAGATTCATTCAGATAGATTGATTTAGAGATTTCTATGTATCGTACACACAAGTTATTAATCCATATTTAATTATATTCTCCTATTATATAAGAATGGGTGCTTATTATGAAATTATTTCCTTTCTAGAAATGATTTAATGTGAACAAAACTGAAGATGTAAGAACTCAACATGAATTCTTCAATTTCATGAGTATGTAAATAAAAAAAATATACAAAGTTGTATAAGATATACAGAAATTTTTATGTTAAATAACAACAGCAACAAAAAAAAACAGTTGGCAAAATAGAGATGAAAAAATAAGTAACTTTTAAAAAAATAGTTTTTAAATATCTTTAATGGCACTTAAAATTATTTTTTTTAAAAAAGTAATGAAATTTACTCTTAATGGAGAGTTTAACACACTTATATTTAATCTGTAAATTTGCTAAAATTTATTATTAAAAAAATTGCTTATTACCAACAAAAGTATTTTGCTGCAACAAGTCGAACAAAATAATAAATATTTTTTTGTTTCACCCAAAGTAATATTTTAAGGATATAATGATACATTTACATATATATTTCTTTAATCTGAACGTTTTACAAAATTATAACGCCTTATTTGACACGAAAAAAATATTTATTGTGAAATGACTTTAACGTTGGTAAATTTTGTAAATAAATAAAATGTTTACTAAACGTTTATTATATAACTCACATTACTATAAAGTGAGTTATTCAAGTCAAAGTGTGCAATTAAAAGTAATGCAACTTTTTACCGTTCTTATATGATCATTTAACACAAGAGTCTTATCTTTATATAGTCATATTAAGAAAACGAAACTTTCATTACTTGTATAAATGTATTTATGTAAACCTTTGAAATCAAGAAACTATGTTAATGTTGGAAATGTGATATGAAATCAAGTTAGTCATTTAATGATTGTAAAAGACATGTGATAAACAAATATAAAACCTTAAACTGTGTTTTTAAAGTTAGGGATACTTTGAAAGTTAGTGATGGATACCTATAATTCAAGCGTGAAGAATTTACCTGCAGAAATGATTGAACATATCACCCATCACAATCGTAACATAACCCGACAATTATTGTTAAATACTGAACATGATACAGAGAAAGCTATAATAAATACAAAGAGAGAGAGAGGAGTCGAGATCATTTTGGAAATTCCTTATTAAGAGTTTGTTGTATTACTACGTAAGTAATGTTTTGGATATTATTACAAAAAACGTATAGTTAAGACATAAATGATTATAGGGGTTTTAATATTCTAAATAATCAGACTTTCTTAATTAGAACATCTGATTAAAGTTCCATTGAATAAAAAACACTGTTTAATATAAATATTTCACTGAACTTTATCAACCGAAAATTTATTCATACCAGCAGAAGAACAAAGCAAAAAGTGTTTGAAATTGTTTTGATCAGTTCACTGTATAAGAAACACAATATGTCCACATTTTCTCATGATAATATTTTTATACAAAAAATGATGAACAGTTTCAAGTAAAGATTTTTTCCCTAAAACTTTCACATTGTTTTTTTTTCAGGAAGACAATTGTACAGACTTATGGCAAATGTTATTACAAGAAACCAAAGTTAAAACAATTTTTTCTCTTATACAAGACAAGAAATTTGTTTTTCAATATATAGCTTTTATCTATAATTCTAATATTTAATTTCAAATTATTTGTGCATTTTGCCTCACAGTGTGTAAATGTATTAAAGTAAAAGTGTTAAAATGACAGTCGTATTAAACACTGCAGTCAAATCATACTGAAGCTTTAGAAATACAAATTCAAATGCGTTTTTAGATACTGTAGGGAATTTCAAATGTGTGCATACGTATTTCTAAAAATAACAACGTATATTTTTGGGCACATGTTCTCTTCATTTTTGTAAAAATTCGTTTGTGTCCAAAAAAGTTTAACAACTTTCTGTATGTATGTGAGATGACATTAAAAAAATTAAATAATTAAATTCAGTTCAATTATATAAACATTTAAACTGAATGTGAATGTTCTACGTCACTCAATGGTCAATATTTTTAGAAAATAATTTAATAATTTTCCTAATAAAGTACAAATACTGAATTTTTCTAAAAAAATAACTATTTTCTTAAGAATAACGTAAAAATCTTTAATTACAGCCCCTCATGAATTGCATGTTGAGTATTTTATAATGAAGAGAAACGCATGATTAATTCAAAGTTCTTTCATGTAATTGTCATTCTGCTTTATTTGTTTTCAACTGTGTAATAGAAAATTAAAATGATAATGCTATTTGTTTCCTAAAACAATTATTTTAATAAAGTGAAAGTCAATAAACATGCGTGATGGAGTAAATATTTAAAAAAAATAATTGAATTTTCAAGATTTTTAAAGTTTAATGTTGACGCATTTTAAACAATGGCTTTTAACTGGAAAAGTTAATTCAAAGTTTGAATGGAAGATTCTCAAGGCACTTCTTTGAATCTAAAAACATGAATAAGAAAATTATCAGAATCATTTTACATGTGCTTCAGATGTTTAAGCCTTTGCTTGTTGAAAAGCGATTAGATACAGTAAAAAAAAATTAAAATATATCTGTCATGTGCTCTTTATACAAATTATTTTTTGTTTTAGTTTTATATAAAATCCCTCTACATTTGTCTGAAACTGTAAAATGCGTTACCCTACAGGAAATAGAAATATTCATGCGCTCGTTTACAAAATTTAAATTACTTTAAAAAATAGCTTTGCGCATGTTTTCATTTTGATTTAATTTTTTTGGTAGAAATTATCAAACTATGTATTGAATAATAAATTTTACAAAAAAGAAGAAAAAAATCCACAAAGGAATTAAAACTTAATAGAAATAACTATAAAAATGTAAACGTCACATATTGATAATGATGACAAGATGTATTGAATGTACCTTTTAAATATTATATAGAAATATTACTCAGAATCTTTAATGTCCTTTGTATATTTAAAAATAAAAATGTAAGTCTCTACATAGTTTAAGGGAAGTAATATGAGTATTCATCTACAATACGTTGATATGTAAATATTTATAATTCTTATATTTTGTAAAACTTCTTGTAAGGAAAAAAAAATCATCTTATTTTTTTGGTATGCACTAAAACATTCATTTGGAATTTGAAAATGATATACTTTACAACTACAAATATTCCCCTATTAATATTAGTATCAAATTTATCAACTCTAGAAATATTAAAAAATGGTTGTGATATTTCCAAATGTATATATATGTATTCGAATGATATGTTAGCAGTTTTAGTATTGCCATTTTTTGCTATTTTTTGTAACTTGTTATTGTTCTTTAAGCCAAAAGAAACCGCGTCCAGATATCGAGTTACATAGGACAACAGCGGTGTACGGCAACTGGGTGAGAGGTATCATGGTTTGCTGTCATCAGACCATATACATAAATGCGGCCTTTTTCAAGCATCGTTCTGAATGATGCAAAACATTAACAGCTGCCTATCGATGGTACCCGCAACAGTAGTCAAGTCGCTACAGTAGTCAAGAAAACAAAACCTGGATTTCTCATTAAAAAAATCGTGATCTGTTTGCTGATGACTGTTCTTTCCTGGGAAGGTTAACTAGATTATTTAAAATAATTTTGCATGTGAATATATTTCTAACACAAATCGTAATGCATTATTTCTGTAAACAGTTTGGAATTTTTCATATAAAAATATATATTATATAAAATTAAAATATAAAAATTTTATTGACGCATTCTGCGAAACTTTAACACAAATCGTTTTTTTTTTTGTTGCTTAAATTAAAAAATTTTATTTAAATCATTTCACTTCAACATACTACTAAATGGGAGAAAAATAGTTTACTTAAACTAAACGAGCTTAAGTACTTTTAACATATAATCAAACTTTATTCTGCCTTTCAGGTTAAAATCAGACCAACCAGTTCTTTCTCTGGAAACTCTAGATTTAAGTTTGTTGCTAGATATTCCCAACTTTGTTTTTGCCAAACATTGCACATTCTTGCTAGGGTTCAAATCAGGAATGGGAAATACAAGTAAACTGCTTGTATTTTCTCTTCCTTTTAAATAGACTTGAGGATATTGGCTTTCGACACGCACTGGCATCATCCAGAAAAATTGAACTTCTATATGAAGTTACAACAGCTTACGCCACAAATAAAAGCATCACATTCTATTCATAGTGGTATTATATTGGTTGAAATATCAGAGCAGCAATTCCAGTTACAGGTATTCACCACACATCATTTGAGTTGGAAGAATTTCACCGTAGGAATCGTATATCTAACATCATATACTTTTCTTTTGAATGGTGAACGTGCAGCACTTGGGCACTTCACTCATCCGAAAATAACACCTCTTTCTGCTGCCGTATTGCGTTTTCTAATATTATCTGGTGAAAATCTGACGTTTCCTTTTTTTCCCAAAAGAAAGTTGAAGTGTGTCAGCGCAGATTTATAGGATAATAAACCGAATTCTGCGGTTAAACATCTCGAAATAGTATTTGAATTTTAGTTGACGTTTTTTCTATCCAGTAAGAGAAAACGTATAACAAAAGGTCGTTGGGATCGAATAAACCTCTTTCATATCAAATGATCATTACGGCACTCACTATTTTGCATTTATTTATAGTAGCAGAAAACGTCAATACATGGAATGGCGTAGTTATCTGTGAAAATAATGACATAAATGTATTGAAATACTGAAAATTGATTTCTGGCCTTTAATTTTTAAAAAAAATCTGTAAATGTGTAATTAGCTACGGTGTTTCTTAGCTATTATTCCGTAAGAGTAAGTAGGATAATAAATTGTATTTTATAGAAACATACTGCCTTCCAAAAAATAATATGCGTATTCTTTTTGTCGTAATAAAAAAACATTGCAAATTACTTTTAAGCACATGCAAAACACACAAAATAAAATTAAATATTTTATGTAGAAATGAAATATATATTTACTATGAAAAATGATATGAATGAAATAAAACAAAAAAATGATAAATTCTTTCATGGTGTCTTATAATTGTATGCTAATTGGTTTGATTTTCAAACAATATTTAATGTAATCATGCATACATATATTATTTTACAAACACACACACGTATATATATATATATATATATTTATATTTCAAAATATATATATATGCTATATAGCTCTCGAAAGATGGTCGATTTATATTTATATTTTAAAACAAATCAATACATATTTTTAATAGGACCCTCGTTTAAAATTTCCATTAGCAATTTCCTAATTCAAGCATCAGAAGCTTATTTTTAAAGAAATCACTCTAGACTCTATTTTATTACAAACGAAGGGAGCTATTGTCTTAATTGTCAATAAATTTGTCAGCTAAACACTTTTCAGTTTTGCTTGTGTTACAATCGCCGTATACTTTTATCAATAATAAGAAAATTTTGAAAGTATATGGTACTTATAAATTAAAAATTTCGTTTTAATGCTTTATTCGCTTGAAGCAATTTCTTGCCTTCTAATGGCTTTTGTTGTAGTTACCAACAGATTGGTAAGTCCTTCTCTTTTCAGAAGTTAAGTTCTTAAAAACTGTCATTTTATTTTAAAAAAATTCTGTCATTATAAGATTAATGAAATCAGAGATTTTCTTTGTAACAAAGGCTACTGTTCAGCTTAATGGATGGTGACGTGTATTAATTAAGACATGGTGTCATCCCTCAATGAGGGTTTCAACTGAGAGAATGGAGTTTAAACTCACATACAGACACTGTGACCTTCCTCGCCGTAGCATATTTTGAAAGCTCATATAGAACTCTGGCTAAACATGATTACTGAAATAATTTTAAACTGATGATTATTCTGAATAGTTAAATAAAGTAAACAATACTAATTATTAAAACTTTTGAGAAAGTATTCGAAAATTCAAATTCAAATATCAGAATTGATTAAAACTTAGAGGAATTGAGTTCGTGCGCATGCGAGTGAAAGAAATGAACGAGTTGTTAGATAAAAGTAGATTTTTACACTTGAAGTGTCATTGTTCTTGAAAAAGTGATTAAGAACATCGTGATGGATTTCAAGGTATCCAGCTGAATATCTACATTTAATAATAATTACTATTTAGTACAGATATTTAGAGTAGGTTAAATATTTAATATAATATTTAGAGTAGTTTCCTTAGCTTAACCCCTTAACTGCTAATTAAAAGTTAAGTGATTCGCTCCCTAGTATCGCCGTTTTTTCCATAGGCACGTGTATGCAGTGTTCTGAGGGGAAATGATATGGTACAGATATAAGCAGATTTTTCTCTAAAATCAATAAATTATTGCAAACACTGTAAAAATCATTTTACTGCATTCCAAAGCCGTTAAACTAGTTATAATAAGGGTAAACCCATGTAAAGAATAGTACTCTGGCCAGATGAATACAGGTATATCCATCAGCAACAATTAATACATCGTTTAAAGAGACACAGATGTATACCGGGGGCGTTGAGTTTTTTTTTTTTAGAATAATTGGGCTCTTCGTTTCATAAACCCTCACACTAACGCTAACGAAGGTTTGCTAAATATCCATAACTATTTTTTTGTCTGTGAAGAGAAACATGCGTTAAATAAAATTTTATATTTTTTCTTAATGCCCAATGTGATTAAATTGTATTTTAAATACTCCTTGTAGTAAATAATTATAAAGACTACAATTGTGAATAAATTAAGTATTTTCAAGTTGATTCTCTACTAGACCGACAAACTTGTAGGGTGTTTAAGAGTTACAAAGACGACTCGGAATCACATAAGAATCCAAGTTTACAAATCCCGTAGTTTTAAGCTATGATGCAAAGAAGAAAAGAACACCAACACATCAATACGACAAAAAAAGCATTTTATCAAATGGTTGTACTACAACCGGGGTTCCATATTACGACTAGAAGTCTTTTGGCAAGTCTGACAGTGACGCTGCATGGAATGCGTGACGTTCTTGAAGATTCCTTCAAGCAGTCTTGCCGTAGATGGCGCTGAATGGAGGGTTTCCCTGTGCACTAATTCTGCTGGAAGTTGTCATTTGCGATCCGTTTCCAGTGGTAATAGAATGAACTCGTATTCAAACGACGAACTGCCGACATGCTGATAGTGTATGAAGATGCTTATTGTAATGAACTCGCCGTTTTGTGGCTGTGTCAGGAACGTTACCCTAACTGGCGTGTTCCTAACAGATTGGTTTTTTATTGAGTTAACTGGTTCTTTTCGGTGTACGAGTGTCCGTTCCTTCAGTTGAAGAACTCATCGTTCCAATATCTGTAGCTGCTGGGGAGATATATGACATGCTAAAAAGCTTCCAGAATGTAAGGAGTTCCACTCAGAATGACTACCAGGTGTACCAGACGACTTCTAGTCATAATTTCTAAAACTATTGTGGTACAACCTTTCAATAAAATATTTTCTGTCCTATTGATGTGTTGTGTTTTTTTTTTCTTTGCAGTACGGAGCACAACTATGGCGTTAGCGACACTGCATTCCTGTGTGATTCCGAGTCGTCTCTGTATCTCTTACACTCTAATGCCGGACGGTTTCTGCTTCCATCTGACACCTTTTGTCTACTCGCAGATCCAGATGGGTGTGGGGGAGGAACTGAATAATTAACAGACATGATTTCACACTAACTATTTTATTGTTACCAAAATATCAAAAATTTGGTTATTGCTATTGTATTGTTATCAAAATTACTCAATGACAATCTAATTAAGATAACTGATAAGATAGTAGAGCATGGAGATAAGATTCAATAGCATGGGGATAATAATACGGACCCTCAACTGATTCCACTATAGACTAAACACGTTCAATATAAACTACGTCGCACACTAATAAGCTAACTTCTAATTAATCAAGGATCACGATACCTGTACTTTTATGAAGCAGATCCTACACTTGAGTCTTTGCAAGAGATCCTTATCTGGATTAAACCACTGTCGCTGGATACACTCTCAGTAATCTTTTTCATGGACAACTCCAAGATCTCTTAATAATTCCACGATCCTTCACTCTTCAACTAACAGACTAACCCGCCATCACTTTCCAACTCCTTACCAACTCTTCCAACTCGCAAATACAGAATTTATATAATATACATGATCTGCATAATCACACTTTCTTACTCGGCGAAAGTTGGTTGAAATAAAATATTTTTACCCAGAAGAATCCCTTAGGAATTAGTAGAGTTGCGTACAGATCCGTCACAACACCTCTACACGTTTGTCGGTCTTGTAGAGAATCACCATGTATATGGAGTAAAACTTGTAAAAGGCGTTGGTTTTTAGATCCCTTCTAGTAGAATCTCTAGGTCGCCCATCCGGTATAGTGGTTAGCGACGCTGACTGCTGTGCCGTAGGGCCTGGGTTCGAATCCCGGAGAAGGCATGGATATTTGTAAATGTATAGTGCCTTCGCGGCATGGGGGTACTCTAAATAGCCGTCGAGCCGCAAGTCCTCTCGTGAGGTTGGTGGAAGGGGAAGGGAGGTGGGAGGCCCTGACCACTCCCAGGGTGTTCTCCCTCAAAATTGGGGTGGAACCGAGCCAAATCGTACTGTCACCTGCATGGTGCTCAAAGTTACGGCTAACGACAGGCGTACAATCTAGCCCGATGCCATGATGAATTTCGTGGGCCTCGATCTGACTACGTCAGACAGGTGGCATTAGTAACAACAACAACAGAATCTCTAGTATATATGTGTGCCAGTGGGCAATAATTAATGAACGAATAAATTTACGTTGTTTTATTACTCATTAAATTACATAAGGTCAAGTATATCATTTGGGAATAATGCAAAATATTGTCTGTTTAGTTTATATTTTGAATATTTATAAGGGAGTTTTTCAAATTTGAATCCATGGAAAAAATTTTTGTTGAATAAAAATCCAAGGTCAAATAAATAGATATACCTTAATTACCTAGTAGTATCCGGTTTCATCTGTCTGTCAATATATAAATATTATCTAAATCATCTATATTTGTACTGTCACCTACATGGGGCTCAAAGCTTAGGATAATGACAGGCGTCCATCTAGAAGTTTAACCTATCTCAGGCTCTAGCAACTTTCCTTCATTTCCTTAGGTAAAGACAGGATAACCTGTTTATGTAGAGAATTGTTTACCAATTTGGAGAAGGCCTTTTCCTAGGCAATCGAAGCGGCTGTCCAATTTTAATTGCGACAAAGTCAACTGAAAAACGGGTGAAAAAATTGATCTGAGCTGATCGAAGTGTCACATTTGAAAGCATCGCAACGAAAATAGAATGCTCTGATGGTTTAGCATACGCCATAATACATGATCGTTTGAATTTTTTGAAAAGTGTATGCACGTTTTATACCCCGGAAACTGACCAAGGAAAGAAAAAGAATTGTGTGGGCATTTGCTTTCATCTGTTGGTCCACAAAAACAAGATCTCGGATGCAAACAATTTGCAAAAATGAAGACGATATCAAACTTGAAGTTCTACTGCGGATGACACAGCAACAAATAATATTATGCAGTTGGAAATGGGGCTTTGAAAAAACAGTGGGATAAAATTATCAATGTCACGGGAGATTATGTGGGAAAATAAAAAATTGTTTCCATGTGATTTCCGCTTTAATTTTTTTATTATCTTTTGTGATTTACTTAATGACTTACCCTTGAATAAAAAATTCAACTCTTTCTCTCTCTTTGGTTAATTGTTATTGCAAGATCAAATAATAATTTTTTTAAAAACAATTACAATGGGAATTATATAAAACACATTAGTTTTTATGCGTTTTATTGAATCTTAGAAAAAGAAATCAATCAAATAACTGAGAAAAAAATTTATTTAATGCATCAATAATCTGGTAATAAATTGAATGATAACAATATGTATATATGAATACCCAGTTCATAAATTTCTTTTTACACAAATAATTAAGAACTATTCTATGATTCTTTGAAGCATATAAAACTGAAGCATGGTCATTACGAGTCCAAAACTCATCACTAAATCCTACATGGGATAGTAATGATTGAAAATCACAATTAACCAAATTTGATATCCTATCTCATTAATAAGTGATATGATTGTTAGAACGAACCTTTGCAGAAGAATTGATCATTTTCGTTTTCCTAGACAACAATACTAGGCTAATTAGTTCGACGTAGATTAGTGTCAGTTTACCCCCGAAGTTTAGTTTTACATTTCATATATTCTTCAGATAAATTATCACTTACATGCTTAATTGACCCACAGGTTTGTATTTTCACTCCGTCTGTAACCGAATAATTAAATGAAATGCAAATAAGTTCGTATTTTTCCAAACTTTTAAAATGTTCTCGCAATGTATTTGGAATATACAAAAAAAAACTGAAGATTTTATAACGCGAACACAATGTTTGAAGTTAAAATATTTACTTCAATATTATGTCATACATCATATTTTTATTAAAGCTTAGTGAATCAGATATACTTCTGTATTAGTCATTTAAAAAAATAGTTTAGAAAATTAGATATCTTCGTAATTAGATATCTTGGTACTTAGATATTTTCGCATCAATATTGGCAACATTGTAAGAAACGAAGCACATGGTTGCAAATTCAGTGTGTGCGTGGCAAACTATTTTAAACTTTGGCATTGTTATGTTAGTACTTAAGTAACGATATCATTTTCTAATCACCATTCTGCAGATAAAAGTATTATTTTTGTCCATAATAACTTTTGAAGGACTATGTTAAATTTAATGCTAATAAATTCAAAATTGTGTAAATATTGGATGTTATTAATTTTTAAAAATTGTTACAATTTTCTCTTATAAATATCTTTGCATGAATTTATATTTGAGTATATTTTGAGAATTATATTTGTACCTGAAACGAATATTTTTTGGACACGTTTTTTTTACTTCAGGCCAAGTATTTTAAAAACAGAGTTGACAAAAATATCTAAATAATATAATCAGAATAAACAAAATTCTGAAGAACAGATTTACAAGATACAACTTTTATTAAACCTAACAAGCTTCATCCAATCTCTATTTATCATTTTCAACTTCATTGAGAGATTTTATAATCATAGATATAAAAGATGTCTCCCAAGTGGCTTTATCTGGAATAAACTCTTCAACAGTCTAATCTGTCATATCCTTGTTGACTTCGAAGAGGGAATTCTTGTAAAAAGAAATTAAAATACCCAGAACGAGTAAGTTATTATTTACATTAAGCTTCTCTCGTGGTAGTAATAGGCTCAATGGAATAACATTACAGAACGGCGTAGGAAACAACAAAAGCACATACACATTCATTCTATTCATCAAAGTATTCGAATTCTATTACTAAAATTTCATCGTTGTTTTAGGAGATCATCCTTTTACAAAGATATTTTCACTTGATACTTTAAATTAAGAACTCGAAATGAAGGATTTCCATTATTTTTCTTGGAACAAACGTTTGTTGAAATTATTTTTAATTGTCACGTTTTAAATATTAACCTTGTTTTTGATAAAATTTGTTGATTATACATTATAACGCTAAATGCCAGGTAAATGTATATTTAAAAGTGTAATAAATATGTTTGAATGCTTACAAATATTAAATATTCCCCATATTTCCTCTGTGTATATTTATTTAATGTTTATTGAAATCGTTAGAAGCAATGGGCTCGATAGAATAAAATTACAAAATAACATAAAAAACAACAACGGAAAAAATCACCATTTCGTTAAGGTATTGTAATTCTATTACTAAAGATTCTTGCAATTTTAGGACATTATTTTTTTCCAAAATTATTAGTCACTCGATACTTTGAAATTAAAAACTTGAACGTTTTAAAGTACTATTATTCTTATCATTGTCCACAAACCTGTTGATTAGGCTTTATAACACTAAATTTAAACCGATGTATGTTAAAAGCAATATTAAACATTAAATATAGTTAAATGCTTACAAATATTGAATGTTTCTCATAGTTCTCATAGTATAAAGTTTGTTTTGTGTGTAATGAAACTTGAAATACAAATTTATTATAATACGTAATAAAAAAGAACATTTTCAGGTAACACTATTTTGAAATATCAACAAAAAACATTCAATCAGTCACAAAAATTGTCCCATTAAACTTAGTATATAAAGTACATTATTGCTGTACCTCAAATGATATCGTATTCTTGTGAGGTATATCAGCTTAGCAGAGTAAGGTCTCTTGGTATCTTTACTGTAATGGAAATTTTACGTTTCTCACATCCATTATTCCACGTATTGAACCAAAATTACTAATTGAAATTATAATAATATGAATTATGCGTAGAAGGTAAATAATTATAGCACAGATGATAACAAATTCATTAATGTATCTGTAAAAACAACTGACTAGACGTTTTTATAATTCAAGTAAGCAACATCGAATAAAAAACTCATCTTAATTTATTGTATTCTACCAAAAGAGATTCAGAATTCTCAAATTAATAAATTATGTAGCATAAATTTGTTCTTAACATTTTGTTCCGTAAAATATTATCCGTTAGCATATTTATGTGAGTAAATATCAACTTATAATATCTGCCAAATAATAGTTTTTCTTTTTTTTTAAAGTTTGAATATGGCTAAATAATGATTCATTGTACATTATCTGTAGTACTTTAAACCATAGTTTTAAATATATTTTCATAATTCTTAATCATTCCCCTCCTTAAGAAGTGATTCCTATACAAAAAAGTCTCTAATTGGTCAATATAAACTCCAAATGCCAATGAATCAAATATCATCTGAACTAAGTGCACACACACACACAAAAGATGCATAGCACAATAAGAAATACATAAAAATAACAATGGGGACATTGTCATTGTCTTATGCCTTCATGCAATATAACACAGAAGTAGGCTAATTGGTAGATTATCTTCTTTCGTACTCACGGGGAATAACGAGTTGTATTGCGGATAATAGTTATGTTTCTTTATGTGATATAAAGTATTTATTACTAAAAAGAATCCATGATCTGTGTGTGACTAACTTTATTTAGGATTTTTTTTTATAATCTAGTAAATAGTCTGTATCTTATTAAAAAAATAGTGATTCCTGATTGAGTCAGAGGTTCACATAACATAAACCAGAGACTAAATCTATTTATTTTATCAATTAATTTATGAACTATTAACAAGTATAATAAAGGTAATTCTCAAATTTTTGTAATATCGACATAGTGATAGCAAAATTAACAAAAGAGAGCAAGTAGGAAAAAGTAGTAAGTAAAAGATTTTAATAAAGTTACCTCTAAATTTCAAGTCAAAGTATTCCATTTTAAATCCGCATCGATTACAAAAGTATATGAGTGCATTTTAACTTCTTAATTAGATGACTAAATTCTAATACCAGTTTTTCGGTGAGTTATAATCGATTCTAAAATTAGAAACAAATGAAATTACTTCAATTATTACAATATTTAAATAAACAACTAATAAAAATGGGAAAATGAACGTCACCATAATGGAAAAATATAACCAAAAGCAAAAAATACGGATTCAATAAATGACTTAAAATAAAACACATCTGAAAATTATTTGATTGTTTGTAAGCGTTACATAGAAGTTGCACTTAAATGGGACATTTTTTCATACAGATTGTTTTGTCTTTTTGCATTTAACGATTTTAAAGTTAATCAGAGACAGAAAATAAGTTTTAGGTGAATACTAGGATTGTTTCCATTCAACTAAAATTTACATTCTCCTCACATAGCTCAAATTTATCTCGTCATAGCTCACCCAAATGATTGAAAAACTATGCAATCATAGAGAAAAGTTACATGAGCTAACAAAGGGAAAGATAGCAATAATTAGATTTTGAAACCAAAAAAGAGACATCAATGTATAGGAGAACTACATAGAAACAAGAATATGGAGATATTTAAGTAGTAATACTCTAGAAAATGTTTGTTTTCAAAGGGGATTTATGGGACACTAAACAAGAAAGAAGTATGTAAATGCAAAAATGAGAATCTATTGCTTGCAATGAGACAAAAAATATGCTAAATTGCGAGGTCATTAAGAGAAAGAGTACATTATGATGTAAAAATTGCAAAATAAATTAAGTAATGAAATTAAATATGATTACAAATTTATTTGAGTTTTATTTGAGATTAACATTACATTATAGATATCCAAATATGCATGAATATACTAACTATATTTGCTAATAATAATAATTATTATTTTTAAATTTGATTTGTACTAAAATAAATTATTTTTAGGCAATACAAGATAAAAGCAAATGTCAAATCCTTATACAATTTATTATTAGTATTTGTTGGCTTAAGTCACCCAATGTTTAATTAAATACCATAAAAATGTAAAAGAATGGAATATTCGCTTAAAATAAAATACAAAGAGATTCTTAACTGCATTATATGAACAATTTAAGTTAAGTATTCCGAAAGATAAAGCTTGATTTCCTTAGATAAATAGAAAGTATCGTTAATTAACTGCAATAAGATTTCAGTATCTAATTATAGTTAATGAGAAAGTGTGTTAAATAACAATCACAAGCCATTTTTTTGAAGGATAATCAGTTTGTAAAATATATATGTACAGAAAGGATTTGTGTTAACAATGATAGCTTCTTAAATGCAATGAAGAATATTTTTATGAAGTTCTTTTCATTAGAATTGAATTTAATTAAGTGTAAAAAATATGAATTGCTTATATATTTATTTAGTTAAATATAATTGCATGTACAATGTTGTAAATCATCAACTGCATGACGACAAATGTGAACAAATGTAGCAGGAATTGTTTAATATCAAAATGTTTGGAATATATACTTAAGAAATTAATTATCCAAGTCATTGATATCATACTACTTAACTGAGAATTTTAAAAAGTAATGAGCAAGTAGTTACAATGGTAATAATAGTTATAACAGTGAAATAAACGGCTCATTGTCCTGATAGAAAATTTGATGAAAAAGATTGCTGGTAGCTCTCTCTCTCTCTCTCTCTACAAATTGAATAAAACATTCTGAATACAGTTTCATCATTTATAAAATTTAATTTTGTTCAAAAACAGTTGTGGCAACGAATTTTAAAAGTTCATAATAATGGGCTCAATTCATGACTGTTACATAATAAAGAGAAACGCACGTTCTCAATTGAATTCAAAACAGACATTAAACTAATTGTTCTTGTTCTAACTGTAAATCATAGATAAAAATTTTCAAATTTTATAATTGGGTAAAGGTGTTTAAATATTATAAAAAATGTCTTCAAAAAGTTTTAAAATTTAAAAAAAAATCTTATTTTATGCATGTATTTTTAAAAATGCGTTTCAACACATCACTCGTAACTACCGAGCCTAGTTAATATAACAACAAGTTTTATGCAAAATTGAACTTTATTTATCAAGATACTCCCCTTCAAGTGTGTACATTTAGCACAGCGCTCTTCTAATTGTTTAATACTTTTTTCGTAAAACGATTTGTCTTTGCTCTCAATATAGGCTTCTCTACTTCGGCAAACACTGCTTCATTTGAGCCAAATCTCTACACTGCAGCATTCCTTTAAGGTTTGCAAACATCCAATAGCCACTTGGGACTATATCTGTACTGTACGGTGGGAAGAAATTAATTTGAAGCGAAATTCGTTCCATTTGATAATCGTTTTCCTGGTCTTGGGCCAAGGAGCACTGTTTTGGTGAAACATAATTTTTTTCTTTTTGCGTTTGAGGACATTTTTTTCTTTATTTTTTTCATTCAGTATATCCAATAACACCCTGTAATATATCCTATTAATTGTTGTCTCTTTCTCAAGGTAATCAATACACAAAAATCCTTGTTCGTCTAAGTTACGGACGCCAGAACTTCCCCAACTGACATTTGAGTTTTTGGTCGCTTTGGAAGCCTTTTACCGGCTGCTGTCCACTCAGCTGACGATCTTTTTGAGACAGGCGTGTAGTAAAGGATCCATGTTTCCTTCATTGTCACATATCCATGACAAAATTATTGTTTATCATCCGGTTTCTTAAACCAAACAACGCTCTGAATCTTCGATGCGTTGCTGTTTTTCCCACTTTCAACACAGTTTTTCATTGACAAATGATCATGTAAAATAGTGAATTTACTGCCTGCTGATACCTGTAAATTCTTTGCTATCTCACGCAACTTCAGTTTCCGATCGTATTGGAAGAGTTTGCTGTTTTCTGGAACAACTACAGAATTTGGGCGGCCTGAACCTTCAGCGTCGTTTGTGTCTCTGTGACTTCGTTCTGAGTCAGCAAACCACCTCTTAACGGTTGATGGCGATGGAGAAGGGTCCAGATAGCACTAATAAGGCCATTGTTTTGTTTGAACAGTGTTTTTACCCATCAAACTGTAATGTTTAATTAACACAAGCAATTATTTTTTATCCGTGGTTTCTAAACAAATAGAATTTAAAACTGTTGCTACAAAAAAAAAATCTCTGTAACTTTTCAATTAAACTAGATATTATGACAAAAATTTGATACGTGCCGTTTGAAAATTATTATAATAGGTTAGGCTTAGAAAAGTTAGAAGGTAGCTCCATCTATATGTTAGGCAAGGGACTTATTGAGTGATGTGTTACATACCTATGTATGTTATTATAGTTGACAGATATGTACTTATTAAGATAAAGTTTCTGCAAAGAGCAAAAGTTGCCAACAACGAAGCGTATGAACTGATTAGCTGGAAACACATGATTGCTTTTATCATATGACTATGACATCACATGAGCCTGAGCTGATTGTCTAGAAGCATGTGTTTGCCATTATCATTTTACTATGAAATCAAGGGAATTTAATCCATTGAGAGAGAAAAAAGATCTTTTTGTCACAATTTCATCTGCTAATTAAAAACAGCCTCATCTAGTAGATAATTTTATCTTTTCAATGCATGGGCTCTATAAAACCGAATGTAAAAAAGTGAAAACTTTCAAACTGAATGATTTTGTGTAATTTGTTATCAATAAATTTGGATCAATGTTCTCCCTTTTCCGAATGAAATGGGTGTATTACTTTAAAAAATACATTGTTATTTTCATTATTTTGACTTCACAAAGCTATTCGAGCAATAACAGGAAAAAATAACCAGCAATTATCACCCATTACGAAGAATAATTCTTTTACTCACGCGTGGAATAAACACAACCAGCTGAAATCCTGGCATTTTTGTTTTCTTTTTTTCCCTAGTTTCCAGTTCAAGTCACGGAAAATGGGAGATATGACAACACCAACAATAAAGGCTTGGCTTTAAAACTACATTATCTTATGCGAGGGATTTAAGTGAGTGAGCATGAATACATTTATTACATAATTTTATTTAGAAAAAAAATACTACTTTTTAAAAATTGGATGGAAACGAAATTACGCATTTGGAGCCTTTTCAGCTCTTTTTCCCAATTTTCCAGAGGAATGCACAAATCGTTTTGTGTTTTAAAGAATTTTTTTGCGAGTATCGAAAACTAATGCCCGCTCCTTTTCATTATTAATTCCCTTAACAGAAAGTTGAAATTGAAAAATGAGGATGATAGGAAGTTAAATATAACACTACTTACTATTTTTCACAAAAAAAACCAACTGTTTTTGAAGAGATGCATTCTTGTTTCCTCTAGAATCATCCCTTCCGTAAATACTATACGCAATTCTTAGGATGTTTAGCGTAACCTAAGTGATTAAAATGTGCTATGTTTTAGTTTTTGATACATTTGGAAGATAATCTTATAGGAATGCTTTTAAAGATTATGTAGGATAAAAACGTCGTTAAAAAGATTCTTATATTTCTGGAATAGCATTTTGCAGTTTACTGTGCTTTTTTCTTTATTATACTGCACAGAGTGTTTATTTCATTCTTATCATGAAGTATATTTAGGTTTAAAAATATCTCAAACAAAGTAGCAAATACAAATTTGCTAAAATATTTTTAAGATTTTTTTTTTTGCATAATTTTTTAAAAAGTGAGGAATACTGTTCTTTATGAGTCATTAGCTTAAAAGTACTTATTTGACCCTTCGGTATGACATGTTGGTCTCAGGATGATAGAGGCCGCATCACTGATGTTAAGACTGCGTAAAAAGCTTGTGATGCTCGTTATCTAGAGGCTTGAGAGGTCATCGTAGACGTCTTCGATCATCCGGGGTGTCGTGGTGGTTGGAGGATGTTACAGGCCGGATCAATGACGTGAAGGCTGCGTAAGACGCTTGTGATGCTCGTTATCGTGAGGCTTGAGAGGTCATCGTAGACTTCTCCGATTATCCGGTGTGTCATGGTGGTTGGATGATGTTACAGACAGGATCACTGTGCATGAAGGCTACGAAAAACGCTTGTGATACTCGTTACCTGGAGCTTTTTTATGTCATAATAGATGCTAAAGTTTACAAGCAAATCTTAAAGCGACTCTGACAGTCAGTCTGATAACTAGTCCGTGAGAGTCTAGGAGTAGTGTCTCTTTTTGTGTAGCGATAAAGGGCAAATATTTGGCTCCTTCAAAAGAGACACGTGTCTCAGAATTATTTCTGTTTGAACGTAGCTGGGATTACGATTCAGCCATTGGTCCTTGTCACCCTTCCTGTGGTTGACTTTTAAGTCTGAGATGGACATGGGAGCTACGCTGGTCACTTCTCTATTGGCGTGATTACCGAGAGGTCACATTTTAAATTGCCCTTAAAAGTTGGTATTGTTCTGCCAAGGGTACTGTCTCACGTAAAACTATGTGACAGTTGGGAAGTCATTAGTTCTCTATCAGGAAGTCGGTTCTTCGGTGGAGACCATCTTACTACATAAATTACGTTCCAAAAACTTTTTAGACTGCAAGGAAATATATGTTTTAATAAAAGATATATTTTATTAGATTCTATAATAGATAAAATATCTAAATTAAATTAATTTTTAATTAAAAGAACCAATTTGATTTATATTTTTGAGAAATCAAAAAATTTACTCGATCTGAGGCAGAAAAGTAGTTAGCGACCTACCAAAGAACCACGTTTCAGTTGATTTCTCAATATATTCCAAAACACTATTTTTAAAGATAATAGTAGTTCCTATGCAAATATGATTTTAAAGTACCTTATTTACATGTTTTAATGTTTGATTAAGCTTGGTTGTTTTATTTATTTTCAATGCATTATATCTCAGAATATGCATAATGTTTCCCTTTTTGATTGTTTAATGATGCATTTACATTAATTTTTAATAAAATCATGTGCTAAAAAATGAAAAACATCTTTTTATAATGGATAGGCATAACATCTATTATCAATGCTCATGTATATGCTTTATCTATTTATAAAATGGATTCATTCATTACAAGGGAAAATCTAGTGTGCTACAATGGATACCTGCGCATGTAAATATCGAAGTAAATGAATGGGCTGATTCTTTAGCCAAAGAAGCCTGAAACCTCGCACCACCATCGCGCTCGCTGATGCAAACACTGTGGTCAAATCTATACTTTTACATCATTCCTTTAAGAGAAACCACTCATAATAAACTAGACTTTCCAAGAATTATCAAATCTACAAACGCAGGATTAAGAATTCATCATTACAAGAGCATGAATATCCTTACAGATAAAATAAGATCGTACATAAGGTGTAAAAACTGCCTTGAAATTCACCATGTTTTCCAAAACATCTTTTCGAGTGCCGGGTTTTAACCCAAAGAGATATAAACCTCGGTCTAATTCCACTTTTGTATGCTTTCCAGGAGATTTTTTATAGCCGGAATGCTCAGGAATTGGCAGCCCCATGTGTTGTCACATCTAGAATTTTCCCCCCAAATCCAATTACACGACAACAACAACAAATAGTTGAATAATTAGATATCATAATAAACCAAACAATTCGCTCTATTCGAATACATAATAGATCATGTTTTTATTTTGATTCTAATTTCTAGCATTTATATATGTATACGACGAGAACCATGTTTGAAGTTTATATCTTTTTGGATTGTGGACAATTATTACACTTCTAAATAACTAATACTATCTTAGTACAATCACCACATAGTAACTAATATTATCTTACTCCAACCTCATTTACTACCTTACGCACGGTTTCGATGAAAATTTATGCAATTATTTTAAATTAGAAAGTTCCGTTTCAAGATTAGGATATAGAAAAGAACTAGATATATTTCGAATTATCGATCACTACTGTATTTACTTTGCTCTTTAAATGCATCTTTATTTGCTTCATGCAAAATAAGCTAGTTATAAATAACTTCATTCAATTTAATCTCCAGATAACGATTCCTTTTATATTATAATTTTTTTATTTAGTTTAATACCAAATAACATATTTGAAATGTTAAAGATGATTTATTAATGCCTTTTACATAGAGAAAATGTTATTAAATTAACCTTATAGGAAAAAGATTTCTTTACAAAGATATATGACATCTATATACTTAATATTTGTAAGGAATTTAACTTAAATTTCATGAATATTCCAATGAATTGAATAAGGAATGTTCGAAATGAATTGAAAGATGCATGGTCATATGAATGAATTGAATAAGGGAAAAAATTATTTGAATATATTTATAAAAGTATCAACTGCAAAAACGAAATCATTAATCTACTATGTATTTTTATATGTCAAACAAGATATTATTTTTTCATCCAGTACAAAAATGTTAAAGAAAAAAGGAGGTGTGTGTGTGTTGAAAATAAAGGTTAAATTTAAAATATTTTTTAAAAAAAAAAGGAAATGAATAAATATTTTATAAAATAAAACCATCAATAGAAAAATATGTCTAAATATTCTACCCTAGTTAGAGGGACCGCGGTGGAGGTCTATGCACGTGGTTGGCGTGTCATGAGTTCGCGTTCTTCTGCCACTCATGCTCCACCTTACAGAGGGGCAGCTGCATGTTTTATCTGTGGAGTCTTGAACTCATTGACGTGCTGTGGTAGCTTGGGGACGTGGTGCAATCTCAGATGTCATCCTCGTCACATGACCGAGGTTAAAATTTACAAGGTCCTTTGCCAACATCGCTTGTATTGCTCTTTATTTTGACGCTATTAAACGCTCAGATTCCCCGAAGTAACCAAAATATTATTTGATTCAACACTAAAAATTAATCGCCAAATAATAGAAGCCAATGAAAATAATAATTTTGTTCATATATAAAAAGTAAATTTGAAACTAACAACACTAGTACTTTTGAAATATTACATTTAAAAACAACATCTAATTAGAAGCATATTTTCAGATGAAAAAGTAAAACCATTTTCCAATAAATTGTAAATTTATTCCAGGGTTATGGAATGCGTAAAGTTTGAAGATAAACACATGATCTCAAATGAAATTGAATAAATTATAAACGCACAATTTAAACTGCATCCATTTTCCTGAAATAGTTCGTTGTTGCTCATAATGTATTAGGGAGAATCACACAAATTTGAAATAATGCATAATTAACACTCTGAAAATTCAGGAACCTGTATCATTTTCAATCTCTATCGTTTCGTATTGGAATAATTAATAATTCCAACACAAAATGAAAGAGAAAATACATATCTTGTAAGTATTGAGATATTTGTATTCTTATCTGATAAATATATCGCATGTAAAAGCGATCAAAAGGCGATTAAATTCGCAACATTTGGTGATCAACTAAATTAGTCGAATATGCTAGGTAATTATCCAAAGAGGAAATGTTTCTTTTCTGTTGTATTTCGTGGTTACAGTCGCAGCACTTTGAAACAATCAGACTATCACGATCTTAGCGGCTTCCCATTTTCTAAAGTTCTTATCATTTGGCAGTAAATGTAAATTATTATTTTATCTTTTTATTTTTCGCTGCGTCCTGATTGAACATATACATTTTACAGATATGATTATTCTTATCATTTATATCTGAGGAATACATATTTACACTTCCTGTTATTTCACACTTCTTGAAATATAGAGAATTATATAGTTTAATTAAATATTATTTACATTATTTCTTAAGTTTATCATATGTCTCATTAAAAATAATAAATAGTTAATGATTAAAAATACTTCCAGCTTCTGAGAGTGATTCGTACTTCTTCAATCTATTTATATTGAATTATAATATAGTGCATTATTGTATATATTAATGTTATTAAAAATGCAGTAACGAAATTTTTTCTGCCTCTTCTTCACTTTAATTATAAATTTTCATTTTTGTTTTCACCCTTTTATCTTTAAAAACTTTAATTATAAAAGAGCTAAATGTTATTCTCCAGTCATTAAATAAACAAGATCTATCTTTACTTCAATGTTATTTTTCTGTCAGGTATTCTCTTTAACCGCCAAATTTCACTTCTAGTAATTATCTTTCTAATTCTCTTTTTACACATGATTTTTCTATTTCTAAACTAATTGTTTTTAAATTATTTTCCCTTATATTTTTTACTGTAATGTACATTTATTTAATATGTTAAAAATTGTAATGAAGAATTCAATTAAAAACCTAAATCAAGTTTGGCTTAATTTTGTTAATGAACAAAATTTTAAAAATAATATTTTCAATCTTAATTTGGATCTCCCTTTTAAAATGTGTTTTTTTTTACAATTATTATAGAAAAAAAAATAATTTTCATGTGTTACTTGAATATATCTAGCGTAATTTGAAAACGTTCGGATTTATCGTGTACAAGATGAAACAAGATTAAAATTTTAAATCATTACTGGGATTTTAAGTACTTAATTAATTTGTTATCCAAATGAAGTAAAAACAATTTTACTTTTGTACAAAATATTTATATTTAAATTGCTTTAATGTGTGCATTACATATTAAAAAACTTTAATATTTATATTAAGAAAGAGATTTTTAGCTTTTAAATTTAATTCATATTCTTAGACTTTAAAATTTTGGAAAATCGTGAATAACAAAATGCGCATAAATTGTCATTTGTTACTTTTTAGATTTAAAACAAATAAAACGACGCACTAAGAACGAGTTGTCAGATAGAAACAAAAAATGGTGGTTAGATAGATTATGCACAGACTAGAAAATGATTTAAATTACACTGAGTTACATAGTTTCAAAGTAAAGAGCTCAATAAAGTGTTGATTCACATCTAGCCTAGATACAAGCTGCCATACGATGTGGCATAGAGTGATAAGGCATCCTAATGGTCTCCTGCAGAATTTCTTGCCAAATTTGCTCCAATTGACAGGCCAGGCCATCAACATTCCCTGGTAGAGGCAATCGTCTTCCTATCATATCCCAGATATGCTCGATTGGAGAGATATCTGGTGATTTGTCTGGCCAAGGAAGTGTTTTACAAGCTGTAAGACAGTTCATAGCAAAGCGTGCCATATGTGGTCTGCTCTTATCCTTTTAAAAATAAGGCCAGGGTAGTACAAAAAGAACGGTAGCAAAACAGTTCTTAGAATGTCGTCAACGTACCGCTCTGCGGTGAGTGTGACTCTAATGACGACCACAGGTTACCAGCGGTCAAATGAATTGGCCCCTCACACCATACTTCTGTGTGGCGTGCAGTAGTGACGGCAGGATAGGCACGCTAACCTGAGCGTCTCTAGACACGTCTTCAATGATCGTCAGGACACAGTTGGAAGCGGGATCGGAAATTAAACGCTACGTCCCAAGTGAGCATGATTCTCACCTGATCGAGTCAATAACCTCTGTAATATGGCTCGACAGTGTGCAAGCGTGAGTAGCAGGTGGCGTAACAGTCGGTAAGAGATTAAATTTTGCCCTATCGTGGACACTCGTGTGCGGATTGCACGTCTGATGGTTAATAACGATGAAGCATGCGCTGGGACAGCTGATCTGACAATCAATCAGTCCTCCCAATCTTCTGTGGCCTAGGTCGACCGCTACCATCATGACACTGAAATCTGTCACTGTCCACTCATTCTTTCCAGCATCTTCTAATGGACGCATCCCTTCGAGCCATATGACGAGTTATTTTCTAATTTGCCCAACCTGCCTCTTTCAGTCTAATGATACGACCTCTTTCAAACTCTGACAGTTGTTCGTAATAAGTTTGAATTTTGTGGCGAGCTATTTTTCAGTCATTGAAATGCATCCTAAATCTCAGTATAGACACCTGCTAAGTTCCCAGTTCCAGTGTACTCCCACTATTCATTCATTGGACACCACATTTTAATCATTTGCATTTTCATTACAAATGTATTTGAATACAAAATTTCATTACAATCGGGCAACTCTTTCTTGGTGCATCGTTTTTTTGTGTTATAGAGTGTATATATTTTTTATTTATATATTTATTGAGAACACTTATAAACCCCGTGCATCACACAATGTATCACACGGGAGCTTACACACAAAGGAAAGAAGGATTACGACACAAAAAACCATGCCTTATCAGGGATTCGAACCCATTCCCTACTGTACCACATTTAGCGTCACTAACCACTATACCGGTTGGGCGGTAAAGAGTGTATACTGAAACAAATATTTGCGAGCATGTTATTTATTGTATCTTTATAAGGGTAAATGAAAGTATTAATATTTACTGCAGTTTGTAACTTATTTTTCACTCATTAAGAAGTGAATATTAATAGTGCAATTTTCCTTAAATTTGAAGGAAAAGTGTATCTTGAGACGCTTTCATAAATTTATCATTTGGAGATAATTTAACTAAATTTTATGCAAATATTCTGTTTGATCATGAATCAGACAGTTTTGGATTTCGTAATTTTCTCCATACTTTGTTGTCCTCTTTGAAACCTAAGTAACTGCAAGAAGCTATGAAAATATTTTAGCGACTCCCATATATTCCATTTTGGAAGTCTTGCTTTTTCCTGAAATTACAATTTTCACAAATATATATATGTATATATGATTTTGAGAAAATGCTGTTAAATCTCACATATGTTGCAAATAAAAAAGCCTTATACATTGTGCGATTTTAAAAACAGACAAAAAATATTAAATGCCTGGCCAACAATTGCATTGGGTCGGTTAGGCATATTTAAGGAACAAAGACTGCATCCTATTCCATTATAAGCTCATAGAGGGATTTGCTGAGGCAAATTTATGATGCGCATAAATTACTTTTTCAGTAATACCTCGACTTACGCTATCCCTACTTATGTTAACTAGGAGTTACGCAATTTTGAAATCTCGTTGATTCACCTTTTTTTTCTCCTCACATCCCTGAAACTCAGCCAGGATTAATACCAGGGCTTGATGAATAGGTAGTGTACCGGAAGTTGTTGATCTTTTCAGGCAAATAAATTTAAAACTGGACAGTAGTGACATTCAAGAACTGCTGGATTCTACAGATATCATCTGATAATGTATAAGCTCTTCAAAATGGCTGAGCAAGAGCAAGACACTGAAGAACTTGAGTTTTCACATCCAATTTAATCATAAGATTGAATGATGATTGGGAAATTTGACAGAAGGCGTCAGTTTAATTGAAAAAGTGTTAAAATTTTACAAAAAATAGACTCTAACGAACGCAATATTTGTTTAACAAAACCAAGGAATAAAAAAAGTTCTTAGCATGTTACTAAGAAAGAAATCTTTATGCCAGCAGACTAATTTGATAGATTTTATAAAGCTTTCTACTTTAAAATATTTTGGCTTAGGTTTGCGATTTGTATTTGTGTTATCGAACATTTATTAAATCTAAGATTTATCTAAAATTTGAATTCGACTTATGTGGTTATCAGTCAGTTCCACTTATCACGTAAGTTGTGGGTATCCATGTATTCCATTAAAAAAATTATGTAAGATTTCATCAGGTACAATTTCCTTCTAAGACACATTGCGACTACCGCGAGCATTTTTAAGGCATTTATTACAATAAAGACAGTAGCATTTATAATAGTACTACCATTATTTATTACATTCCTTGTTTGTTCATTAATACTATAAAATTATGTATGAATTAGTTCTTTGCATATACAAATACGTTACATGAAAATAATAATTACTATCTTTTTTATCGGAAGAAAACTTAAAACAGTGATATTTAATAGCCGAAGTAATAATAAATATGCAAGGAATGTAATATATTTCATGTTATTTCTTAAAGAATATTGTGCAATAAAAAGATTATTTTGAAAGATACATAAAGGCAAAAACTGATAAAATTTATTTTATATAAGCAGATTAAAATTTAATGTACATAACGTCAGACAAAATTTTATGCATGTACAGTACTGCAAATTTATTGCATGGATTTTGTATAAGGGAAAAATTGTTCTAATTAATTATTAAAGCTAGAAAATTACAAATTTTGTTTCCCTCAGAATTAATTGATTGTTTCTTAAGAATTTCTAATTTAGTAACTTTTTTATTTAGTGTAAATATTTGAATAATTTAATATGAAGCGCAACATAAAATTAAGAATTGTGTTACTTACTTTCTTAGCTAAGACACGCACACATTTTAAATATTAATTACTTCCATGCGATTGGGCGATTAAAGATGACTTAATTCTTACACATAATTTCATTTGCCTTTATGGTCTTCCAAAGATCACTTAATAAAAGTGGACACATCAAAAACAACAAACGGGCTTTATAAGTGTGGAAAAAGGTCTTTTGGTTATCCATAGTATGTTTTTTTCTTCTCAACTTCCTTTTCATTTTGTGGATAGAAAATGTCTGTTAATAAACATTTACTTTCTTATTCCAACATAACAAGTTTACTTCCCCCTCCCCCTCCTTCGCTTTTTCATGTGATGATACAATATGTCGAAATGATTGGATTGAATGCAAGTGAATACATAGGAAGAAAGAACCGGATGCTGGTGTTTTTAGCTTAAATGGAGTGAGTGTGTGTGGAGAAAATGAAACAGAATTAATACATGATAAAAGTTTCTAAAAAAAAGTCATTCATTATAAAAAATAGTTTAAAGAATTATTTAATGCTGCATTTGTTTTGTTTAAATGTATGTTTTTCCTCTTTGTTAATATATCACTTTAGTGAATTTTTAGATTTAAATCATGAGATAAGATTTCTAAATATCAACTTAATTTTAAAACTGTTGGAATTAGCAGCTTCATATGTTTGATTTAGATACAATTATATTGTGCTTAAATTTATAGATATATCTTAGAAAGTTTCTAAAACTTAAAGTTTATATTCAGAATTAAAAAAATGATTTAGTATGTTTATTTTACTTCATTAATCTGCGTTTAAATTTGATAAAAATGTTTTTATTGATACATTTCATCTGTGACATAATTTATAACATGGTAATGGAACAACATTAAGGAGTAGTAAGGGACATTTTCAATTAAATACATTAACTACACACAGAGACTGAAATGGAAATCGAAGATTTCTCTAGAAAAGTAAAAATTATGATAAAATTTCAAAGTATGTTTATAAATTACGAAAAAAAATATTACAAAATGTACTTATAAAATTTTAATACAAAGAATAAAAAAGAAATTTATTCTGCAAATGTAACAGCCATTCTGTTTTTTTTTATTATTTTAAAATTTCTCCAATTTGTTTTAATAATTTTGCCATTATATATTTCAAAGTCGTATGAAGCTTTTTATAGAAGTAGAGGATGATATAAAACGAAATCAGATGCAACTACGCAGGGTGATTACTTCAAAGTTCACGAAAATTGGTAAAAAAAAAAGAAGAGCCAAGGTCAGAATAACCAAATATTTGACCTGGGTATTCCGAAAGAAAGGAAGTAACACTGAATAGCAGGCAATATATCAACGTCTTCACATCACTATCGCCCTACAGGAAAGTTTTGTTGCCAGGCCTGTCTTGCAGGAACATACCGGAAGAACCTGGAGTGATCTTGTTAACAGCATAAATATCTCCACGTGCAATACGACAATGTCTGCGCATCAAGGACTGTCTGCACAACTTCAAATACTGGGTTTCCTGTGTAGCTGCTGCATAGAGACTCAAAGTGACACCCAGTTTCAAAACTGGATACAGAAGTGACACTAAGTCATCTTTTCATATTACTCCGGTTTTTCTGTATAGCATTATGATGAATGTATATATGCTTGGAAGAAAACGCATTGTAGGGTTTTGATTCCAAACCATCATATGGACCCTACAACTGGCGTAATTGTATGGAAAGCCATTGGATACACATCAAGGACAACTCTTGCTCGCTCCATCGGTAGTTTGAGAAAAACCAGGGTTATATTTCTCATATCTTAAAATCAATATCTCTGCCCCCCCCCCTCTTTGAAACCGAAAAAACTTCTAATTTCAACAAAATAACTCAAGAATAAATGTTTACTGTTTTATCCTACCCAAGGTGTTTTCCAGATTTCTCACTCATCGAAAACATCTGTTAATTTGTTGCTGAGATCCTAGGCAGTCAAGGCTCTCTAGATTCTATGTTTATGTGGAAAGTTTGTAGACTTGAAACAGCATGAAATAACTTGCCTTTACCTATCATTCAAGTGCAGCCTTATAAGACGCTTTAAATGATTATCTGCCAGAGGTGTATGCTGTGTATGCTAGTTTTGTTCTCTGTGTACTCGTAAATTGAATACAAATTTATTAATGCATTCTCCCTACCCCCTTCCATCAAGGATGTATACATTCCTTATGTATTTTCTTTCCTGTTAGTCTAGTTATAATGATCAGCAGTGTGCATCAAAGAAGAACTCAAAATAAAAGTTTCACAATGACTGAGAAAGCCCTTGTTCTCACAGACACTATTCATATCCTCGTTCGTATTTCTATATTAAACCAAGGTTTCCTATATTCACAGAAGTATAGTGCGTCAATCGAATGATATTCCTTTCTCTTTGCTAATACATGCAATTATTAAAATCTTTTATACCCGCTTAAATGTTGGTTTTAAAGTTGAATTTTCTGCTTTCTGATCTTTTTATTTGCAGTTGTAAATTGTCATCATCTTAGTAGATACTATGAGCTAATTTCTTAACAGTTTACAAGCAACATGTGCATTAATTAAAACAGTTTACAAACAACATGTGCATTTTTCAAAAAGTTTAAAAATAATTAATACCTAACTACACATTTAGAAACGGAAAGCAATTTTCACAAATGTGTGCACACATGAGCATCTTCACTATAAGCATAAGCTGTAACCTAAGCTTATCCTGGCAAATTTCCTTATATACTTTTACGCTATATCTATGTTTTAAAAATCTTTTTGAATTACATTGATTTGCATTCATTCCCAATAATGAGAAGTATTAGCAAGTTGAGCTATAAAACATGAAAAACTTACCATGTGACTTTAAACCTGAAAATCTTTCAGTCTACATCGGCAGTCAAAAGACCATATAAAAAGGTATTAAACATAACAATACAATTTATACATTAATTATTATGTACATATCAATAGAACTAATATGTTCAGTATTTTTTGTAAAAATTGATCATGACAAGCAATTTTAAAGAAATGACGGGAAATATATTTGGGTAAATTGCATAATCATCTTTAAGAAAAAGATTCATTATTCTAAATACCATATTTTAATCAAGTTTTAATAATTATTTTAGATTTGGAGTAATAACATTGGTTAAAAATTTAAAATCAAGTAAATATATTCAATCTTTTTCTGATTTTATATTACATAAATTGCATGATTGAGTTTTCCATTTTATCATCACGAGCACTTACGAGTATTGCATTGTACTTGTTTCTTATCTGTATTACTTTAATCAATTACTTTAGTCCAAACTTTTTTAAAAAAGAATGCAGCATTATATATTAAAAAGTTGTATTATCATATACTAGAGGAATTTTGTCCGGTAGTGTTATATAAGTATACATTTTAATGACATATTAATCAAAGAATACACATTCTAACTGTGCCGTTAGACTTATTTCTTCATTTTCAACAACAAAGTGAAGAACTCTTACATTTATATATTTAAAGTAACAGAAATGCTCATTTTCATAAATCAGCAAAATATTTCTTCGTATTCTCAAGGTAATCAGTCTTCATTATTCAATAAATTCTTTCTTTGCTTCAGATGACTTAATCAGCATTCAAATAAAGGAAGAAAACGGATGCTCACTTTCACTCATAATCTGCTGACGTATC